>SCDY01000032.1:0-130393 GCA_004143825.1 Drosophila micromelanica | reverse complement strand
TATAAGGATAGGTCTCAACTTTCCCCAGTCGTAACTTTGCCAAAACTAAACCGATTTTCATAAAGATAATCTTTTTCTTCATGGTTCGGTGTCTAAATGAATGCTACATTTCATTTTAAAAATAAAATTCATGTAAAAAAACTTCGAATATATGTATATGTATATGTATATGTATATGTTGGTTTTAGGAGTTTCTCTATGCTCCTAATACATAATATATATCTTGTTAATATCAGACACCCATATCATATAGCTCCCATAAAAAAAATCTCTTACAATTCCGAATTTTATATGAATACTCTTTTGTTTTAGCAGATATTCAAACTAACTTCAGGAATTAAGAGTTTGTTTGTGCTTATAGTATATAAATAAAATCATTTTAATATTAAACAAAAATATTACATAGCTCCCATAGGAATAATCGGTTAGAATCCCAATTTTCATATGGGAAAACTTCATTTTTTTTAAATTTTTGAACCAACTTCTTGAATTAGGAGTTTCTCCATGCTCCCAATACATAATATATATCTTATTAATAGCAGACACCTTTATCATATAGTTCCCATTGGAATAATCTCTTACAATTCCGAATTTTATATGAAAACTCTCTTGTTTTAGCAGATATTCAAGTTTCTTTATGCTTATAATATATAAATAAAATCTTTATAATATCAAACAAATATATGACATAGCTTCCATAGGAATAATCGGTCAAAATCCCAATTTTCATACGGGAAAACTTCAGTTTTTTCAGATTTTCGAACCAACTTATTGAATTAGGAGTTTCTCCATGCTCTCAATACATAATATATATCTTGTTAATATCAGACACCTATATCATATAGCTCCCATAGGAACAATCTGTTACAATTCCGAATTTCATATGAAAACACGTTTGTTTTTGCAGATATTGAAACCAACCTCAGGAATTAGGAGTTTCTTTGTGCTTATAATGTATAAACAAAATCGTTTTAATATCAGACAGATATATCAAATAGCTCCCATAGGAATAATCGGTGAAAACCCCAATATTTATATGAGAAAACTTCAGTTTGTTGAAATTTTCGAACCAACCTCTTGAATTAAGAGTTTCTCTTGCTCCTTATACATAATATATATCTTGTTAATATCAGACCCCTATATCATATAGCTCCCATAGGAACAATATGTCACAATTCCAAATTTTATATGAAAACACGTTTGTTTTTGCAGATATTGAAACCAACCTTAGGAATTAAGAGTTTCTTTATACTCATAGTATATATATAAAATCTTTTTAATATTAAACAAATATATCACATAACTCCGATAGGAATAATCGGTCAAAATCCCAATTTTCATGTGGGAAAACTTCAGTTTTTTCAGATTTTCGAACCAACTTATTGAATTAGGAGTTTCTCCATGCTCTCAATATATAATATTTATCTTGTTAATATCAGACACATATATCATATAGCTCCCATAGGAACAATCTGTTACAATTCCGAATTTTATATGAAAACACGTTTGTTTTTGCAGATATTCAAACTAACCTCAGGAATTAAGAGTTTCTTTATGCTTATAGTATATAAATAAAATCTTTTTAATAATAAACAAGTATATCACATAGCTACCATAGGAATAATCGGTGAAAACCCCAATTTTCATATGGGAAAACTTCAGTTTTTTTAAATTTTCGAACCAACTTATTGAATTAGGAGTTTCTCCATGCTCCAAGTACATAATATATATCTTGTTAATATCAGACACCTATATCATATAGCTCCCATAGGAACAATCTATTAAAATTCCGAATTTTGTATGAAAACACGTTTGTTTTTGCAGATACTGAAACCAACCTCAGGAATTAGGAGTTCCTTTGTGCTTATAATATATAAACAAAATCGTTTCAATATCAGACAGATATATCACATATATCCCATAAGAATAATCGGTCAAAATCCCAGTTTTCATGTGGGAAAACTTCAGTTTTTTGAGATTTTCGAACCAACCTCTTGAATTAGGAGTTTCTCTATGCTCTCAATACGTAATATATATCTTGTTAATATCAGACACCTATATCATATAGCTCCCATATCAATAATCTCTTACAATTCCGAATTTTATATGAAAACACTATTGTTTTTGTACACTTTCGTTTTTGTAGATATTAAAACCAACCAAGACTTTTTTATGCACCTGTAAACAACACATCAACCTTGAACTGTCTTATCACTTTTTTCGACGCTGTTGAAGATAGAGACGGGAAACTTTTTGATATATACTGGGAGGCTGGCAATACGATAACATGTCGATACACCTCAAATCGCAAATCGATAAAAGTGAATAAAGATAGAGCCACCAAATTTGGTATGTAGATAGCTGGTGACCTCACCTAAAAAATGAGACCTTGATATCCCGGCTATGCCCACTAGAACGCCCCCAGCACCCCCGCCCCGCCGCAAATGCCTATATCTCCCACAGTTTTTAAGCTTGAGTTACCAAATTTAGAGGGTAGATAACTGGCCATCGCCTTTAAGGATCGGCACAAAATTGCGGCGACGAACCCCCATCCCCACTCACACCCTTACCTTCTACCCCACTCTCACCCACCCCACCCAAATTACAATATACCGAAAATTTTCAAAATAATAATAATAATTTAGAATGTGAACGAGTATAACGCAGTCGGTAACGCCCGACTGCAACGTTCTTACTTGTGCCTGGTTTACACAAAAATAACGCTTTAAATTTGCTGATATCGATTTGTATCGATATTAATGAAACGGAAAAGTTACGAAAAAAGTGATAAGCATATTCTGCGTATGATATATCAGCTTTCTAGTTTCTAGCTTCTAGCTTTGTAGTTTCCGACATCACTGCGTTCATACAGAGGGACAGACAGTAGTAAAAATGGCATATTAGGCGTATGAGTGTTTGACATTTGCGATTTAGGTATATTATAAATAATCAAAAGGTAAAAACACTATCTTTAGTTCATCATTACTATGTAGAACTAAAAAAACACATATACCAAAAAAAAGATCTTAGCACCCAACATCTGACGCCAGTCTGTAGCGCACATTATCTTCGATACTTTCGATGAATTCAGAAATTCTGTACACTGCTATTTCTTCTCGGGGAGGTAGCCAAAGTTAGTTCGCAGGTATTCGAGCGAAATAAAGAGAAACACTGTGTGCGGTCCTAGACGGGAAATGGCGGGTATCGAGCCCTTGTAGAATGCCAAAGGACCTTCCCTTGCCGTCTTAAAAAACACATCGGCCATGCCGCTGTATTCGCCGGGGCGGGAATTCATGCGACGCGTCTTGGCCACATCGATGGGCTGCGTGAGGGCCGTTGCGGCAATCGCCGATATAATCGATGCCAAGATGTATGTGCTCGTTCGGGGTGGCAGGCCCGCGGCGAGAAGCATGTTCTTGCTCTGCTCATAGAAAGCGATTTGGCCCACGGTCATGAAGGCGCCGCGCAGCGCCGCAAAGGAGGCGCCATTGAAGAGATGCAGGCATCCCTCCTCGCGACAGACCCGCACCAGTCCGTCGATGGCGTGATTGTAGCTGTAGGTCAGTAGGTGGACGATTACAATCGATGGAGGCCCACTGATACCAGACTGAATCTGAATTTACTTCCTTCGTTGTTCGGGCGGCAACTTCACGTCGTTCTGCAGCCGCACATTGAGCAGATCAGCCGGCGCACCAATAAGCCCGCCAGTCCCTCCGGCTAAGGCGGCCAGGAGCACCTTGGTTCTCATCGGCGTGGTGTCCACCATCGTGGCTCCGACAGTGTAAATGCCAAAACGAGACAGCGTGTACGTGTACTGACGCAACAGGCTGGCCGAGATGCCGCTGTACATTGCAAGTACGCCCTGTTCTTTGACTATATTCTTTGTTGTTTGGACAATCGATAGCTTCTCCTTTTGCGTTTGGATGAGCACCTTCAACAAATCCAACGGGTGTGTAATCATGGCTGCCATTGAACTGGCCACGCCGCCAAAATACCAACGGGAGACATTACGCTCATCATACGGCATTTTTAAATTTGAATAATACAATTTCCACAATCTAATTTATAACAATCTACAACAATATTACAAATAAGAAACTAAAATAAACTGTCATTGGTATGTGATTGACGTTAATTTAAACGAAACTTACAAGTATAGGAAGGGAAGCTGTCGAATAAATAAATCTGACCAATATATCATATATTTAATATACTTATTTAATCTATGTCATCCCGAAGATAATTAAACTCAAATTTTACAATATTTTTTAATATTTTTTAGCTTTGCTCCTTTATTACAATTTTAAAATGTATATTTTAAAAAATACAATACATAAATAAAAATCCAATAAATTAACCTCATAGACAGAAATATTTTTATACATTTATTTCCTGGTAGAATTCTTGTTATACAAATTTACGTTTAATTTATAGGATTTATACTTTCTTTTCCATTTGTCTTCTTGATAAACTTGTCAAATTTTTATTGAAATGATCTAAATGTAATAAAAGTAGGGATTGTTCTTGGACATGTCCTGCAAATGAAAATATCGATGAGTTATCGATCTCACATTAGCAAATATAAAAACATTTAATATACCCCACTCAAAATCATGCAGATAATTATCACAACGCCGGAAAGGCTGCAAAAACCACTTAATATTTCAGATTTTTTTTTCCCATTCTCTAAAGTGTTTACGTATCCGAAAACGAAATAGCCGAATAACAATAAACACAAGTTGAGGAGTATTATAACAATTGTGCCTGTAACGAGGGAGCGCGAGGCGACGCGGTTCGGTTGACTTCCTGGAATAGGCAGAGAGGCGGGATCAGGTTGGGGTCAATGAGATGAAGGGCTGAAGCTCACTTGCAGGCCAACTGTTGTCGCCCTCGTAACCGATATGTCCCTTTTCGCATAAACTAAGCGAATATGTGGTCATATTTCTATATTTGAAAAGAAAACTTTTTAAAATAACGACAAAATGTATAGAATAGGTTTTTTTTTGAAAGAGAACTCAGCGCACGCAATAATTCGATTAGCTTGTGCTTAAGTTCGAGCATCTGAATGCTAAATCATTTGCACCTGATTTGCCATAAACAGCCAACCACCTGACCCTCTGACCCTCTGACCCCCTGACCCGTTAAATCAAGAGCGGGGAAACAAATTGTTGAGCAAAACACTCGCGACACGCACAACGCAACTGACGCAAATGCCAAACGCGAAACACGCACATTTTGATTATGCTAATGATGCCAGTTATTGTTGTTGTTCTTCTTTTTCTTCTTGTTGCTTTGTTTGTGCTCAGTTTGCACTAGGTCAAAAAGGGTATATGGGCTCCTGAGGCTTGAGGATTACAACTTGAAATAAATATAGTCTAACTATATTTGCTTTTCAAACATTTTCAAATATTGTAAAAAAGGCAATGTTTTGTAAAACAGAGTATGTCGCAATCGGTTACATACGATATTAAAAATACCCTGTTTTTTGTTGTTTGATATTATTGTGTTTGCTATTATTATTTTTGTTATTGCTGGTCAGTTTATAAATATTTGTACAGGACACCAAGAGAGCGACATGGAGAGAGGAAAAGAGGGAGTAATGGAAAGCGGAAGCGGATGCGGATGCGGATGCGGATGCCTAGGCCTCGCCAGTCAGACAGCTAGAGGGAAATAAAAAACAGGAACAAACAACAAATGCATATTAACATACATATATATAGCAACAAATTTGCTTCTAGCTGCAAAAATATACTGAGTTCAATAAAAAAAAAAATAAATAAAAAATCCAATCTAAGTATGAAATGTTTTCAATATATTACTTTTGCTAGCATAAAAGCCAAAGTCCATTAAACTAAGATTTGAAATGCGCCTTCAATTTATTTAGCAATTTGGCACTGAAAAACATGAAATAAGAAACTAAAAGCATTTTTATTGCAATTCCTTATTTGTATCTGTTTTCATTAGATTTTGGTTTTCTGTTTGACAACTGTCACAAAATTTAATTTAAAGTTGAGTATCTAGGGAGGCCTACGAGAGAAAAAAACAATGTGTGGACTTTGAGAAACTTATTTCATGTTTAATGAACAAAGTTGAAATTGTCAGTCTGATTATACCTTTTTTTTTAAATAAAAAGTATTAAATTGTTTTTTTTACCTTAATTGTTTTAAACAATTGGATCTTGAACAGACAGAAATTAAGTATGAATCATTATTGATTTTAACTAACACATATTTGATCTGAGTGTTATTGAAGGAAGCGTACTGCAATTTATTTTTTTGCGATTTTATATTTATTCATATGAAAATCATTTTTAAAAATGTAAACACAATTGTAAGCCAACGTGCATTTGCAGACAACATCAGCTATTTAGGATTGGGGGAGCTCCTCTTTCCTATTGATTACTTGTTGCTGCAGCATTGCTCCTTGGGTCCAGTTTTGCACACACAGTTGCAATCCTTGTGGCAGGCACAATCGCTGCCGCATTTTTGTGCCGTGCACTGGCAATCTGTTAAGTGTTAATAGTAAATTTTGCTTAGTAAATATGTTGTTTGAGAGGTTCGACTGATTTACTTACTAGTTCCACAACCCTTGCAGCCCATTATGTTGGCTTTAAAAAGTCTTAATTTGTTTAACGTTTACGAAAAATGTGCAGTTTATTGCAAAGCCTATCAGTTGCTGCACTTAACTGTTTGCTGCCTTCACTGAACAGCCATTATATATTTACTGCGATTTCGAACAACAACAGTTAGAATAGGGTCAGGTTTTTCATGGCAGCTCGTGCGCAAAATGCGTAACTGCTGGCACCTAACAATTTTGTTCACTCTATGCAAAGAAATTTTTGCGCCCAGCGCTTGCCCCCGTGCTGCACACGGCGCTCTTATCAGCTTATCAGCATGCGTTGCATACACAAAGCGAGCAACAGCAGGGGCCCAGTTGCCACACGGCTACTAGGCTATACGTATTTATCAAATATTTATTTGGTAGTATGTGAGCCGTAAACTTTGTACTGATAGGGCTACGAAAGCATGCGGCGAGCCACCCCACGAATCAGTTTAATTCGCTGAACAAATAAAACTTCAATCAGTTTAATGGCATTCGTTCGTGTTCATTTTCGTTTTAATTTTCGTTGCATTTTGGCATTGGCCAAACAAATCGATTTTAAAGTCGTAAAGTAGTTTCGAACTGTTTCCTTACTAGTGCTCAGAAACTGCGAATCAAGTTGGAAACTTTTTTTAATGTTTTAAACGAATCTATTTATATTGATCTTGTTTTTTTTTCATAGAGTGAGAGAGATAAAAGTAATAGGGAGAGAGTCTGAGAGAGATCCACAGTAAGAGAAAGAAGAGAAATAGAGTGAGAGAGACCGATAGAGAGAGAGAGAGAGAGAGAGAGAGAGAGAGAGAGAGACCGATAATGACATAGAGCGGCAAAAATTTCACTGCTAGACAATTAAGTAATATAAGGCAGCAAGGCGGCAGACTTTTTCTTGAATAACTTCTGCTGACGATAGAACAGATTTTAAAATTCAGCAACATCGATCTATGTATCGATTATTTTAAACATCTCTAACACACTTACATATATTCAATATATTTGTATGAATTGTCTTAAAACCCGTTGCATGCATTTGAGCTGCTTTTAAACTGAGCCCATACTTATACACACAATTTGCGTAAAAGCTATTGCAAGCTTTTCGGCTCAAACTAAAATTAATATTTCTGTCGAAGCAGTGTCGATTATAAAGAAACTGTTGGAATGCGGCGCACATGCTGTACAGGATACAAATTCAGGATAAAAATGTATTCATTCAATTAATTTAAAAGAAAAATAAAACACGGAAACGTTGAATTAGAAGCTCGGACACTTTCGGAATATGCGTGTTGCAAATAAGGCTATTCAAATGCCCAGAATCATTTGGCCAATACATTTCTAATTTTCACTATTTTTCAATACATATCTGAAAATAAAAAACCCACTTCCGTTGAAAATCGACATTGCCATCGATATGCAACATCTGAAACTGAATGAAACCCATTAAGAGCTTTTGCTATAGAAAATATTCGCAGAATTGAGTAACAGAAAAGTTGTTTATTCGCGACTGCACTCGCTGCAAGTGCACAAAACAGCTCTAAGAATAGTCAATGGGCTAACATGAATAAAATCCACTTGTTGGCATTATATAACAAAGAAGAAATTCTGGGAATTATATGGTACTGTGGAATGCATACGGGTATAAGCTAAACTAAAATCTGCCTCTGGTATTGGCTGCCGCAGCTGTTGAAACTGAACTTGGAATTAGTCCTTCAACTCGGCGGCCGTGTTAACGAATCCAGCTGCCTGGGTCAGCTGAAGCTGCTTCTGTTCGGCCTCAGAAGCCTTCTGCTCGGGCGACTTGGCCCATTCCTGTAGCTCGCCAGAGGCATAGAACCAGTAGATGACACAGCCAACTAGATAAATGCCGGCCGATATAAAGAAGACCAAACGCCATTCATAACGGTCCCCGCTGTCGCCCACAATGTAGCCCGTCAGAAGGGGGCTGACAATGCCCGGAATGGTGGCGAACGTGTTGCCAATGCCCATCAGGACGCTGGCGTGCTGTGGCGCAATATCCAAGTGATTGACACTGCGAATGTGGCGTGCATTAGGTAGATGCTGGTGCAACTTGCTGCAAGACTTACGCGAATCCAGACCAGGCAAACGCGCCCAGGCCGACGGCAATTGTAATAAATACAACCGACCAGGCGGGGTCCATAATGTAAGCTGTGAGCATCATGAAGACCGTTTGGGCCAGAAAGGCGCCACAATTGAAATTACGACGCACTTGTGTTGTCGTCCAAATGCCCTTCACCTGCAGCCAATCGGCCAGGTAGCCAGATAGGGCCAGCAAAATGCCCATAGCCAGATACGGCACCGCAGAGAGGAAGCCAGTTTTGCCCAGATCAAAGTTGAGTGTGTCTAAGAGGAAAATGCATTGAAAAGAGAACTGTGGTTTTCATAAGTAGTTCTTAGCTTACCCTTGAGAAAACTGGGCAGCTGTGTCAGCAGCGTGTAGAAGCCCCAATTCTCCGAGAAGTGCGAGGCAATAATCGCATAGAACGGCATCGAGGTGAAGAACGCCTTCCACGGATGCTTAATTTTCTTGGCGCCCACATATCCAATGGTTTTCTGTATATAGTCGCATTCCTCCTTCGAGCAAAAGCGATCCAACTCCGGACCGGCGCGTATGATCAGCAGCCAGAGTGCCAACCAAACGCAGCCAATGGCACCGAATACGTAGAAGACGCTCGCCCAGCCGTAGCGCGCTGCCAGCATACCGGACGAGGGCATTGCTATCACCGTGCCAGCATAGTTGCCGGCAAATGCTATCGATGCCATACGAGAGCGTTCCAATGGCGGCGACCATCTGGCCCAGACCGCATGGATGCCTGGGAATGTCACGCCTTCGAACACGCCCTCAATGATGCGCACCGCGAGGAACATTTCCAGACTGTGACTGGCCGCCAGGGGCGTCAGCAGGGTGAGAATGGCGGTTGTGCCGATGCCCAAGCCAAAAACCTGCCAACAAAAATTGCGATTAGTTTGGTAATTACTTTATATTTAACTGAACCGGTGAATTTAGTTTTTAATTTACTTTTTTGTTTACCATTAATTGAAGCCTATACCAATTTATTATCTCAAAAAAAAAAACCAATTCTTTACTTGAAAAAAAAAAAACTCTTTTACAACAAATTTGGCAAATTGTAAAATAATGACAAAAAATAAGTTATTCACAAATAATAATGTTAATTAATGAAATTATGTTAAAATTATCAGTCACCGAAACTTGAACGGAGCATCAATCAAATATATATATTTATATATATTTTTTTGAGGCATATGATTAAAGTCTTTTAAAATAATAATAAGCTCGAATAAAATATTATAATAATCAAATAAAATATTATTATAATAATTGAGAGTAAAATATTGTTTAATTTTGTTAAATGAAGTTTAAATTAAAAATAATATTTAAAATATTAATGATTCTTGAATTGTTAAAGTTGAAATAAGGTACTTGCTACTTACAAGATTGCCACCAATTTTGGTGCCAATATAGCCGCCAAGGAACTGTGTCAGAATGTAACCGTAGAAGAAGGAGCTCAATATCAGACCCTTCTGCTTGGAGTCCCAGGGAAAGTCCTGTTCGTAGGATACATTACCATCGGCATCCACCACGGTGCGATTCTCTGTCATGGCCACAATGGCCACAGACAGATTCACGCGCAGCGAGTAGACATTGAAGAACCCAAAGAACGCCATGAGGACCACAATGTAGCGCTGCTTACGCCAAAATCTCCAGGTGAGTGGCTCGCTCTCGACCAGCTCATTGCTAAAGTCGTGAAGAGAACATGTGGTTGATTGGTTATAGTAATAGTGGTTATAGCAATAGTATGCAGATGGAGTGTGTCCGATACTGCCGCCGGGCAAGGCCATTGGCAAGTGGGAACCAGCGACGCCACTTTCGCCACAACGGCCATTAATAAGTTGTTGCCGTGTTTATTTTTATACAACATTTTTCGCAGTCTGCAGTTGCCACTGGGCCAGAACCTGTTTTTTTAGCTAACAACTGGTTTGCTTTGGGGCATTTGGACGCTGCGGATTTGCAGCGTTTGATTATTTTGATAAGCGATGTGGGTACAAATGGTATATATGTAGATAATTCACTTTGTGTATTTTGGTTAGCTTTTAGCCCCCAAAATCATTTCCGTGAACAGCTGTGACAACACAGTAAATAATTTCTCTTAGGTAAAATATTTCTTCTATTCCTTTGACAAATTTGGTGAAAATTTTGCCTTATAACGAATAATAAACAATTTTTAATTGGCTGACTTCCTAAACATTGACTACAACAATGATAATGTTATATAAACATTTATTATTACTTCTCAATTAAATATTTGTATCATTAATATTTCATTGTAAAGTTATATGACAAAGTAAATAATTTTATTTTTTTATTTATCGACACAAAATTAGTTTAATACTTGCGTAAAGCCATCCTATGAAAAAGTCGTTTACTATATTCTAAAAATTTTAAATATAAGTCACAAATTGAATTAAAGTTTCAACTGTTATCTATCTGCATAAAACTTATTGTTTAATAAAGTTTAAACAGAGGTGAACTAAGAGACTGGCAATAAAAATTAAGAAAAATATTCCATGCAATTGAGGCCTTGGTTTAATATTTGTGAGCCAAGTTACAATTCAAATAAAAATGTAAATAACATTTGAATTTAAAACAAATTTTGCTCTACCACAATGTACTTGACCAATGTTTTGAACCACAGCTGAACTTCGTTAATATGTAACCAATTTGTCTTGCTTTCTAGTTTGGCCAGTTGTTTGCCTAAAGTTGAGATAATCAGAAAAAAATGACTCACTTGTTGTGTTGCGCATGATGTCCATTGTGTTTGTCGGCTTTCGTTGATTCCAGGTCCGTCATTTTGTGTGTGTTTTTGTGTATACGAGGCGTATGATCAATCTATTTGGGCATTAAGGTCTGCAAATAAACTGAATAGAATAGATTAGAAAAAATAAAGCCACTCAAATGCAAATACAAATAGCAAATACAATAAATGCTGCCCAATGTGCGTGCTGCTGTTTCATTAAAATCAAATTAAATTCAAGATCTGCTTCCCCCACAATATACTCAATGGAGCCATCTCCAGAGTTGGAGCTCGCTCAATGGAAAAATTGCACACAATGCGAAGCGTGTCATAATTTTGTGCAATTTGTTGTTTCTTTGTTCGCGCCCAGCTATTTATAAACATATCTAAAGCAATTTATTGTCTCTTGCCAGCATTGCGTGCCGGGTAAGAGCAACAACAACAACATTTAAAAAAAAATAACAACCTGCTTTGACATAGAACTTTAGACAGGTCAGGCCATAGGGCACGGGGCATATATTTGATTCTCCACAAGCATCTTAATCCGGATATTCATATGGATGGAAATCACAAACAAAAAAAACGGTCGTTGTTGTTGTGTGTTAAACAATTGTCTCGCCTTATCGACGGTGCTCCTTAGCAGTTGGACGAGAACGCCTCTTAACTCAATTATCTATTTAACTTATTAAAGCGCATAGTTTTGCAAATTGTGTGCTATTTGAAGCACGCGAAATATGTGAGTACAGAACATACACAACAAAAGTGACCATCATCGTCATCGTCATCATCATCATCATCATCGTCAAATAGTACGTAATTGTAATTGAGTACTCAGTGACCGGTTTTTGGGGGACTTTCACTTAATTTGCTTAGCACGAATATCAACGATTCCCGGTGCACAGTAACCATTAACCAGACCCTCATTCCCTGCCCACGATCCACCCACTATTCAGTAACCAGTTCACAGATGCTTGCCTTAATAAGTACTATTCACTCATTTGCACGTGTCCACAAAATTTTGGCAATCAAGGGCAAGAGTAGCATTTATTTTACTTTTAGAATCATCATTAGATAATAGAGCAATGATAAGATATACACATCTAATGTCAGCAGTTCACAGTGATCTAATAAATACCCTCCAATTTAGTATTCATCTAATAAAGAACACACACATTTATAACTAGTATAAAATTATTAAAATGAATTTTTGGAAGCTAAATCTAGTTTAAGATTAAGGAAAATATTTCAAGCCAGTTTGCAACTAAAGAGACTAGTTTAGTTTTTCTTGTTTGATTTGGATAGTTAAACTTTCTATCAACCCACACAATATTAATTGTTTTAACTATCTTTTTACATTTCTATTTACTTTTACATAGCTGCAGAGATAATTGAAATTCTTTAACACAGTGCAAAAAGTTTTCATTTTAAATATTTTTTAAAATATATGAATAATTTTTTGTACGGAATTCTTCCTGTGCTTAATGTACTTAAGGAATTTTTAGCCATACTAATGTTTCTACAAGCTTGCTCTTATTTTCAACATAAATTTCTACATTTTTCCATGAGGACTCATAAAACAAGGTAAACAATATAACCATTTAATATTACAGGAATTTCCTGGAAGCCATATTAAACTCAACAATAAAATTGTTGCAATGACAGTGCTTATCAATAGAAAAGAGGTTGCTTTTAATTGACAAATATGATTTAATAAACAAAACATTTTATTGAGCATCAATAAGCCTCGAAATTTTTTAACTAGCGTATTTATGGGCAGTGATTAAGTTTCTATTAGCATACTAATCTTAATTTGTTATCAATTAAATTTCTGTTTTGTTGACGCAGTTTAGCGTAAGCAAACAAAAACAACAGGTAAACTTTAATGTGAACATAACTTTTATTATAACTTAAAGATAAAACAGGCGATCCATGTGCTAACTTGTCACAAAGAGTATATGCCTGTTACTAAGTAAATCATCTTACATTGCTGCCTTTTCTCAATGCATGACTAACTCAAAACCTCTTTAAAAGTGGTCTACAAATTAGATAATATAGCGCCTTGGTGACAGATTGCTATAAGATAATCAAAATATCTTATTGTTGACTTCTGCCTAAAGGAGAATAATTTTTTTTGTGGTGTACTATATATTTACATATGCCGATTGTTGATTGGCAGCTGGCAGTCAAATCATTTGCAAGTGTAACAAACAATCTAACGAATTGCAGTTAAAAGATACAGATTCAACAGCTGACAGAACTTGCACTTCATTTGCAGTATTTTAAAATAATATGAGTCTCACTTTAAACAAAACATCCGAGTGGCAGTTGTGTAAATACGCAAAGCCGCACAAACTACAACAGCTTAAACTTTTTAGACTGAAAATAGTTAAATTAAACATACACTTGAAGACTGCACACACATGCAAACACACGCACACACACACACATACACAAACACAGGTGGACATGCAGAGTTGAAGTAGCCACAAAACTTGAACGCACCATGAAACTTTGTTGAGAGCTCTTCAAAATTCTTCAGCGCAGCGTTGCCTGGTGGATGATTTGGGATGGTATCTGGACTCTTTCTGGGATGTTGTTCTATGCGTGGCCAGGTGGTTAGCCGCCGGTTGCTCGCAGCGCACTGAAACTGCAGCTTGCTGCCGGCATCCAGCTGAACGCGACCGCAGACGTTCGACCGGCTTAGCGGCACTCTAATACCCGGAGACTCTACGCTGAGCTCTGCCCAGCTCTGCTCTGCCCAGCTGATCGTGCGTTGTGTTCAGTTAACTTCAATTAAGGCACCAAACCGGAGAGGGCTGAACGCTGAGCGCGACTGGATTTAAACCTTGACTGGAGACTAATCACATTGTGTGAGCAATTTGCTCTTTGCCTGGGTAATCGTGATGGTAATCGACATAAAGCTTATGGTTTGATTAGGCGCAAATTTGTGCGCACTATAAAGATAAAACTGAATAAACCAGCGAACGAGAATTTACGCGCTGTTTTATTCTTAAATTCAATTTGGCAAGAGTTAACGTTTTTATTTACTTTAATGAACTTCTTCAAGCAAATATGAGAAAGCAAAAACAAAACAAAAAAAAAATTCCCAAAAAAACGTTGAAGTCTATTAGATAAGTAACGAAAACAAGATAATAATACTAGAGCAAATTATATGAACAATTGAATATATGATATACTGTATGCATAGTAATAATATTTATTATAATGATAATAATTTATAATTTAAATTACATGTATACAGTAGCTTTTAACTTCATAATAAAAATAAATAACAAAACTAAGTATATAATTCATCTTCACAAATTTTTAAGTCAACTTAAATATTAAAATGACAAAATTTATGTATAAAATATATAAATTATTTTTGCAATAAATTTAACAACTTAGAGCATTTCAAATGAAATTTATTTATTATATTATTATATATAGAAAAGAAAGTGATATTTTCTGTCACATCTAAAATTATTTACATTAAGCTGTTACATATTTTAATATGGATTATAAATAAACTGCAATGAAATTAAGCCAAATTGTTCATGTTCGTACCCACACACACACACACAGAACCACATACACGTGCTGAGCTTAACTGTGTGATGCACGCGTTTTCATTCGGATTTAATAATTGTCATGTATTTAACGCACGATGTTGGCCGCAATATAAATACAATAAGCAAATAAGCAGCCAAAAAAAAAAACTGGTTAAGACCGGGCTAACATTTGCGCCAACTTTGTAATTTATTATCAGCATATGCGTGAATTATATGGAACGAAATCTTAATTAAACTCTAATGGGCAGTGAGATGCCTGTTACGGTTAAGCTAACAGCCTAGCTAACAGCTTTCGCTCTAACAGCGTCAAGCAGTGCACATTAACAGCAAAATTGCGTATACGCCACATGGGATACGGCATTGTATTGAAAACAAAAGAAAAACATTTAAAGAGTTCGACATGCGCTAAATCAACAATTGTTTAATTACAATTATGAAAAAACACACATATATACATATCTATACATATATATGTCAGCACGTTTGGGCATAATAAAATTTCTTTTGCATCAGATCGCTGGCAATTGCTGCCAAATAAATAAACAATGTGTTGTACTCGGAGCATAGCAAAAGGCAACTCAATTTGCATTGCCAGCACGTGAGAAAACATCACAACACCAATGTAAACAAGCTGGCCAAATGGAGACACACACACAATGCAAAAACAAAAAACAATGCATATGTAAAAAAGAAATTGATTGATAAAATGCCATTGTCATTAAACTGTTTGTAAATTGCAAACGAGCCTCCAGGCAAATGACAACAAATTTGTGCGTTGCTGCAGCTAATTGTTTTTTGGCCAGAAACAAAAGGCCAAACGAAAAGGCAAAACTGGGCGTATCATTTCACATTTCGTTTGGTATTTGGTATACTCGCACATTTTGCGCTTTGCGTATTAGCCAACGTTTTGTAGCGGAACTCAAAGTACCTAACTATTATTATTATTTTCAAAATTTTCGGTATTTTGTAATTTGTGCAAGGCAGGGGTGACTAGCTTTTTGACTGTGAGAGATTTCTATTTTTGCGTTTTGCGGACGCGGAGTTTGCGCGGGCGGATGTTTTTGAAATTTTGCGAAACAAATTCTTCGTAAATCAAATTTAAAAAAAAAAAAAGTTAAACATTTTATACTTTTGAAAATTAAATGAAAAATCAGAACCAAAATGCAGTCAAACTTGAAAGTGGGTTCAGTTATGAATTTTATGAATTGTTCTACTAACGCTAAGGGAAAATGCCAGGTGTATTGGATAATTGAGTTAAAATGACGTCGAATTTAATGCGCTATTTGTTTCAATACTTTGCGTTTCATTCTTGTTGCTGCATGCCACAATGCCAGGTGTCGGCGTTGGTTTTTTGTGCGGTACAACGTCGCCATTACACGCTTTACTTGTGCTCATTGAGTGTGGACTTTGTTCGCCTCGGCTGTCCTCGACCGCTCTTTTGTTGCTTTGGCGGTGGGGTCCTTTCGCATTATGCTCGACAAATTGCATTTTAATTGCGCAGCGTGGCCATGTGGGCGTGGCTCAAAAGGAGATGCACCTGCGTGTAAATAATTGCAACTGAAATGCACAGCAAATAAAGCCGAAATAGTTGTTTTGTTTTTCCGTTTTTTTTTTTTTTTGCCAAGCAGTTGAACTGCTGTTAAGTTATTTGACTAGACGCCATTTCGTATTCATTGTTTTCATTTACCATCGAAATTGTACGTTTCGGGTGCGCTCTGTGAATTTGTCGTTTGACTTTGGCTACGTGAGCCTTTAATGGCAACTTTATGCGCAACTTTTTCGGGCCAACTGGAAAACCGACTGCAGCTTCTTTGATTTCAACTTGACAAAAGTTTCGCCAAGTTGAGCGCACACATTACAAAAGCGGCCTCGGCACGGACACGGCTCGAGACTTCCTGGAAAAACTTTTGCCCAGCAGCAGTTTCTTCCTCGTCCTTCTCTTCCTCCGCTGTTCGGACGACCCAGTTGTTTGGCCAACTACTTGAGATGCAGCTGCGTCGCCCTTTCAGCTGGACATTTGCATTGCATTTGGATACACGTAAATCCCCAAAAGAAAATTCGCCGTGCTGCTCAAATATTTAAGAACTGGCAAAAAGGCAAAATTTTTCGCTTAATCGCAGGGCCCCTAAGTATGCAATGAAAATTTAAAATCGGGCATTAAAACTCATCGAAAGTTGAGTTACGTACGAAATTTGGGGCACACTTTAATTAACTGATTACGGCTATTAAAAATGAAAAGCACCGCACGCGCCTTCAGCCTCGCCCCCTGAGAATTGGCGACAAGTGAAAGTGCGATAGCGAAAATAAAAGTGCGGAAGTTGAATGAGAACAAAAAATACAAATGGGAATTTGTATGCAATTAGCGCTAAAAGCCTTCTGATGTTCAACCAGACACCTTGCTAACAAGGGGCTGGGGGGTCAAGGATTCGTTGCATATGTGTGTACATAACTCAAAACGTTGCCAAATTCATTAAGCCTGAGACACGCAGCAACCGCAGAGCCACGACAGCTGCATGGTTAATCATACGCCATGTTCGCCGGCTCTGAAAAATTCAACAGCATCTGAAACTGAAACTGAAGCCGGCAAAGCGTTTCAGAACTAACAAGCGACTACAAGACCACGCTACAATGGCAAATATTGTGACAAAGCGTGACACACACACACACACACACACACACACACACACACACACACACATTCACTTATAGACAAAAACAAAGAGGAGCCACTCGCAATGTAAATATAAAATTTTACAATAACAAAGCACGTCGCAGGTGCAATTAGTGTGCAAATAAGCGTTTATTTGACTCAAGCAAACAAAGACAGCGAGAGCGAGAGAGAAAGAGCAAGAGCAAGAGCACGCGTTCTATATCTGACCTCGTTTTATGTCAAGGTGTTTCAACTTTGCCAACGCCAAGCAGCTTAATTGGTCAACTGCTTTTCTTCCACGGCTCGAAATCAAAATTCAATTTAGTCTTACATCAATTTTGGTCTTGGCCGCTTGGGAAGCACATGCTAGAAAATTGCCACATGCTGTTGCTGGACGCTCATAAATCATGTTTATGGGCACAGAGATGAGCGCGTGCCGGATTCTTTTGTTACAGGACACTCGGCAGAAACTATTCACAACAATAAAAATTTAAAAATTTTCAATTTATAGTATAAAAAGGTTTTTTATTTCAAAATGTCAACCTTAATATTGGTTTGATTATTTTTATTTTATTTATTTTTCTTGATGCACGCACAGGCAAGTCCTGCTTGCTCGTGCCAGGACACGCGTCCAACTCTAAATGCTTATGCATTGTGGCAATGCCAAATGGCCTGATAGCATTGATAAGACTGCTGATCGTTGGCTGCACTTGGGCAAATCACATGCAACATGCGATTGCACACATTACTCAAGTGCCAGTCAGATGAAATAGTTGCCCGGCATGTGTAAATGCCAGACCAGCCAGGGCATTCGGGGGCAAACAAACTGCAAAGGCAGCGTTGGGGACAGCTATTTGCCAACATGTAAAGTACACTGACATCGCCTGCAGCCGAACAGCAACAACATAAAATAGAGCAAAAGCTTTAGCAACAACAACTGTCAGCTCATACTGAAACTCTCGAGCTCTCAATTGACTCGCTTGGCAGCAGGAATGGCAGGCAGTCCGCATTCAGTTGGAGACATCTCACCTCGCACGGCTCACATCTCACACATTTGCCTGGGGGCAACACCCACTTTCGTTGCCTGCCCCTGCGCCCCTCTTGTCTGACCCTTGTTTTGTTGTGCTCCGCTGTCCACAGTTGGACAGCTGGCAGCTGCCTAAAAATTTGCACAGAATATGCCGAGCCCTGGGATTTAGATGGCAATCGCTGCAATTTGGGCGGCCTGCCATTGTGGCAAATGGAAATTAAAATGTATTTTCATACCCAGCATTTAAATAATGGATTTAAGTGGCAGCAATCAGAGCATTTTAGATTGGTGCATACTTTGGATACTATTTTAATTTAATAAATTTGAAAAGTAAATAAAAAATATTACTAAAAAATATTTGAGCAATTTATTTTAATACTTCAAATTAACATATTTAAAGTAACACATGTTTCATTAAAGTAAAAAAATGTCATATAATTTATTAACTCACTGACTAGTAAAGTGATTGATTGCTTGATTTATGGACTGATGGCCTGATAAAAATTAAAAAAAAAACACACTTGGCTTCGCTGAAGCTGGATTATACCTGCACTGAATAGAGTATCACCTAGTCTTGCCTGCTTGCACACCAGCCAACCAACTGTATGAAATTGATTGCATTCAGTGTCCAAGAATGCAAATTGGTTTTCAGTCTTTATCAGTTATCCTTGCGAATCGTCTCCCTCATAAATAGCAAATAGAGAACTTCGTGGCCCGCAGCAGCCACAAACTTGGTGGTTTTTATGTGCCCCCTGCAAAACTGTGCTAAAATGTTATTAGCGCTTAATTAGAGCACAACTTTTGCCTTTGCCCAACGCACACAGAAACCGAAAACCCCCCTCGTCCACGTTAGCCGCAAAGGCAAAGGTGCGCTTGAAGAACTTTTGCTGCAGCTTTGTGGTAAAGTTTTAATAATGTTCAGCTAAAATGAAATAATGCGTTTTGCAAGCAGACTACGGAAATTCATGCCCAAGGGAGGGGTCCTGCACGGTTGCAGTTGGGCGGGGAGTGGGTTGGTGGAGCGGTTTTGCTTTAAAAGTACATCACATGAAATGAAAGTGGTCAAGAGTGGCCATGAGAGGCAGGCAAAAAGTTGTTCTGAACCAATTCATTAAACATTCACCGAGTTGTCTCTGGCGTCAAAATGGGCCACACAATGCAACGTGTCGCAAAGAGTCCGACAGCCAGACAAAAAGAAAGAGACAGCGTAAAAGAGATGGAGTCCAGCAATTGTCATGTGTCTGTATACGTTCTCCCCGGCCTTTGTAGGGTCCAATAGGGTCAACAAACTGTCGACCATTGCAAATGGCCCATGCATGCTATGCGAATGCACAGTTTTTGTTGCAAATTGCCAGTGGCATGTTGCAAGTTGATGCAGACGCCAATTTGAAGCTTTCAGCAAAATCCCTACGATAGTTTGTGCCACTGTCATCTCAACTAATGAAAATCACAGGAAATTACGTTTCTGACGAGCCATTTTCCTGCCAATTTCAAAATAATATCCACAATATGCGCCATATATAGTCAAGTATCAATCATACGCACTGTCGACTGCAGACATACAGTAAATTTATATTAATATTAAGCAGCAGCTTTAGTAGCTACTCTTCAACACTGCCATTATTAATATTATAATATTGTTGATATACGTGCTGGTGTTTGTGTGCCGTGGTGGGGTTTAATAACCACCTCGTAAATGTTAAATGACAGCAACAGAACATTAAATTTGCTGCGTAAAAAAGTGCTTAACTTTCCTATACCCTGGAGAAGTGGCTGCCACAGAAAATGAGATTTGTTTGAAAAACTTGTTTAGCTGCATAGGAGAAACTGATTTTGATATTAATCAATTTATTTAAATTTACCATTATCTAAAAAAAGTAAAAATAGTTTATGCCATCAACACGTTTACATCTGGTTGGAAGATATATAAGAGAATGTTAGTAGAGAAAAATTAAAGAGGACAAAATGCTTTGAAATAATGGATGAAAAAAAATTATAATTAGAGGAAAAATTAGGGAAGGAAAATGAGTAAGACAAAAACTTTATAGAGAGTTATAGAGTTTATTAAAAAAAAGTGTCCATCTTTAAACTAAAATAGTTTTTTAATTACATAATGTTGCTTAAATGATAGTGCACAATTTAAAATTAAATATAATTATTAAGAACAAAAAGATGTATATATATGAAAATGCCCATTTTTCCCCTTTTTTTAAATAATATTCTAATACATCACATTTGCAAAAATATACATGTTCCGATATTTATTCTGGCAAAAATCAAAAATATTATTTAATTTGCCAATGAGTTAAAAAATAAAGAGTTAGTTTAAATCCCAGGCCAGCTTCTGGATGATGTTATCTGCGCTATAGTTTGGTGTAGTGTTGATAATGGAAAGTTGAAAATGGTGTCCTATACCAAAAATAATAACAACAGTTTAAGTTTAATAAATATACATTAGTAAATCATTGTATTAGGTAGACTATTCGAAAGATATGACTATTATGGCAGGCAAAATGTTAAAGTGAATGCTAATTAAATTGCCAAAATATAAAACCGCGTATGTCAAACATGTTCGCATGCACACTTACACATATATACATACATATGTGCACGCACTTAAGTAAGTACATACACATATATTTGCCGCATGTGCATGACGTTACGGCCCGCACATGCGATGGGCTATCAAAAATTTAATAAACTGTCAGCGCAAATAACAACAGCAATAGAAACAACAACAACAACAAGTGGCTACACACACACACGCCACATACGACAGGCATTTACGAGCACTTTCCAAGGGCCGTCCGCCCAATAAATATATCAAATGTCCGCTCGGTGACATTCGTCCCATAACAGGCAGTCAGACCAATGCCAATTTCCTACAATTCTGCGCTAAATGCACGCAAAATGCGCTAAAGGGCATTGCAATCAATGCCTAATTAATTTGCATTATGCGCGCCAGAAGAGAAGAAAAAGCGTATAATAAAGGAAAATTGATTGCGCCAAATCACATATAATTGATATATTTGCATACAAGTCAACAGGCATTAAATAAGATTATATGTAGAACCGTACATAACTGATTTAGAATACCCTCTTTAGCTGCCAACTTATAGCGATGCAAAATCTTAAATGTCTATGTGGCGGAAGTGGGCGTATGCAAACATCAGTATACACCCACAAACACACACACACACCCACACACACACACGCATACACATTCAGCGTCTGTGACGCTTGTGTGGTGTTCAAAATTAATACGAGTATCTCGTCTGCCTTTATGCTTCAATAAGTTTTCAATGAACACTTTGAAACTATTTTTATACCGTTTACACCTATGTAAATCAATATTTTTGTACGACTTTTTATGTGGCTGTGTGCGTGGTTGGTTGCAATGACAGCAATTTATCTTTTAACGCGCTATGATTTATTGATGTCAGTTGATTAAAGGCATAAAATGAGTTTCATGTGTGGTAAATATGCGCATAACTCAGATATACATAAGTGTATACATATGGTAATATTATTATTATATATTAGTATATATATGGTAATATTATGTCTTCAATTATCTGTTCGATGTGCGTAACTACCGCTAAATACCACAAAATGTTTACTGTGCGTATACTTAAGGTAAGAGTCAATATATAAAAAAATAATGTTTTTTTTTTAAGTTTTAGAAATTTTAATAATTGTTTTAAATATTACAAACTTAATAATATTTGGGCATGCATTAAACAAAGTCAATGCATTTATAGGAATGTCGTTGGAGTCTGTTTAAAAATACAATTAAAAAGGTTGCTCGCATTATCCATTAGCTGCATTAATGCAGTCAGCCTGAAAGTAGGCAGCAATATTAAAGTCAAACAAATGCTAGATAAACTAAGAGACGCTCGTGTCACATAAACTGCAGGCTTAAGGGCCGACAGTCCACTGCAGCTAAAAGCGCTCGCAATATAAATGAATACGAAGCATGCTCGTTATCCGCACTTTTAAGAGCGCAGAGCGTGTGTTCGTCTTTATCCGCAAATGCGCAACAGCCTGTGCGTTCTCTTGCGCTCTCGCACGCGCTCTCTTTATGCTGCGACTGCGGATAACTGCGGATAAGCACGGAGACACGTGTTTTTGTTTACCTTCGTCGTTGTTGTTTCTTACAGCGTCCTTTTCACCAGTCTCCATGTAACCCAGTTCAGTGCGTAATATTGCAGCAATTGCCACCAAATAGTGCGTGTACGTATGTGTGTGTGTGTTGGTATGTGCTACAGCTAAGGCTACGGCTTCAGCTACTGCTGAAGTGGCTCGTTCAGTGTGCCTTGTTGCTGTTATTTTGGATGCTTGCGGTGGGCCTGAAGTGCGCTCGTCTTACCTGCTGCCAGCATGACGAATCTGAAGTTCGTTTTGCACATTTGTGCTGAGTGGGCACTCGAGCTGTGCCAACTGACACACTGAACGCAAAAAAAAAAGAACAGCCCGCTAACACACACACACACACACACATAACTTGTGTGAATAATGCGCCCGTAACGCCATGAGAAAGAGCTGCGAACTTTCTTAATGCGACTTTGATTACTATTACTTTTACCGACGCTTGCTGCAACGACTGACCAAGCCCCGGCAAAGCACAGGAAAATGTTGATAGACAACACAGTCAGCCGGAGGTAAACTCCGTGCTTTATCTGCATAAAGTTTGAAAATATTCTGCACAACTTTTTATACCCTGCGCCCATTGAAAATGAGTTACATAAAGGGTATAATAGTTTTATGCAAATTTTTGAAATTCTTGTTTCTTTTTCTTATTCAGGACGACGAACTAATAGTAATTTCCGTCTGTTTGATTTTGAAATCTAAGGGGCCACGGAATAATTAAGGTAAGTTAACCTCTTTAATCGAACCATTGAATAGAATTAAATAAATATTTGTATTTGCTCTATATTGATAAGCATCGATTATATGCCAAGAGTTTTGAGAAAATGTTGCTTATCGCAATAGTTTGAGACTTGAAATATTAAATGTGTTAAAAACATAGACCTAGTATACTTTTTAAGTAATTAGAACCATTTTCTCAACATCAATAAATATCGATTATTTAACTAACTAAAGAAAATCTCAGAAATTTCCATTATACCGGGGTATGTCCTAGTCAATCACCGTCAATTCGACCACACTCGTTTGCTTAAACTTTAAAGTATTTTTGTTAATTTTAATTTGTAGCTTGCCGCTGAAGGCTGCTCGAACCAAAGCAGAAAAACCTTAAACTTAATTATTTACAAAGGGCTACAAATGCTTTTACTGCCTTTTTCATTCGACTGCCCGCAGCTGAAGCACACACAAAAAAGCATAAAATTTACTGACTGTAAAAATAAACGAAAACCAAGAAAAAAATGTTTGTGAAAATTTTTGCAAAAGCTGAGTTTAGCTATGAAAAATTATTGCAAGTTTGCATGCATTATGACCTGCTGTCTCCCGATCTCAAGTGGAACAGCTGCAGTCAAAATTACAATAGTTACCACAGCTATAAAACTCATAGTTGCTATTGTTTGTGTGTCCTGGCCGAGGACAGTAACAAGCGGCAGGCTCCTGTTTATGTATATGTACATAATTCGCACCTGTTCTATGTAACCTATATAAGGATACATATATATGTGTATAAGTATAAGTATGTAAACTTTCATACTATATAATTTGGCCACATGTTTTGCCCGTTTCTCGTGTTGGCCGCATTGTTGACACAATCATTTTTTGGTGTTTTAACCACGGCAATATCAACGTCCACTAACCGCAGCTCTATTTTGTTATGTTAAAGTTTTTGCCACCATCGACGCCTTAGAGTATGCAACGCTAATTTGGCTAGGGGCGGATTATGCGGTGGGACAAAGGCCGAGGTCTTTGAATTTATATTTAACTTTTGCTGTGCAAATTTAATGAACGCGGCTGCTTAATTATTCCATTTCAGGCAAGTTTATTTTCTACACGCGCGTTTTTATGCCGCAATTGAAATTTTTAATTGGCAAATGCGTGGGCGCGTCCACAATTCCCTCACAGTCTCTGGGGGGGCTAGGGGGAGCCTAAGGGGGGGGGGGGGGGGGGGGGGGGGGCGGGGGGCCGCGGGGCGGCGTCGGGCCGCCCTTTGCGGCATTTTAATTACAAGCTCCGAACGCAGACGTGAAACGCTAATGAAATTAAAAAGTCCCTCAAATAGAATTATAATAAAATAGAGTTGTTGTACATCAACAAAAGCCAAAGATTAAATATGACCAGCGTCTCCTCCGCAGGGCTTGTGCCTTCCTCAACGCCAAGTAAACGCCAAGCACTACAAATCCCGCTGAAACAATCAATATACAAATAGATAGACAAAACGCCGTGCGCACAAATTGCCCCTGTTCGCACATGTGTTGCGGACGCGGGCCAATCACGTCCAGTTAATTGACATTTACATTTAGTTTTGGCCTTAATGCAATTATTCTGACCACAATTATAATTAGTGGCATTTCACACTTGCTTATTCAGTAATGGTTTCTATCGCTTCGCATTGATTAACTAGTCATTAACGCGTATTAGAGGCGGCTAATCGGATTGTTGCGTATACGCTACGTAAGCCATAATCAGTTTTGTGTATGTGTAAAATTTCAATAAATTTCCAATAACGTAAAATGTCATAACCTATTTTTATTAAAATTGTGTAAGCAAAGTTGTTTTTTTTTTTGCAATTTATGGCAGACAAACCGAATCACTCATATTTGCACATATATATTTATATGCATATTGGGTGAATGCTGAGTCGTATAGCATACCTATGAAAACTGTCAGAACATTCGAATTTATTACTTTACATTTAATCCGTTTAAGCGCAGTGCCCGCACGTGGGGCACTCAATGAGTTTGCAATGGTGTTTTTTTAATAAATTTTAATATATTTATTAAAACTTTGCGAACTTTTTTCCAAAGCAGACATCAATATATGAGATGGTTGTAGCTGAAAAAATTAGATTCCGTTTTTTCGCAATCTAAGTTCAACTATTTAAATTGTACTTGTACACGATTTCATCGCATTTAAAGAAAGTATATAATTTAACTGAAATGTCTTATATAGTTTAAATTATAAAGTAGTGAATTTTATATTTAAAAAATAAACTTTCACGATTAACCCTTTTCAATCTAAACCAAGCTAGCGGTAACCATTCATAAAATATGCATACGTTTTAGATTTATTTTTGTGTGTGGCGATTATAATGCAAATGCAAGCATTTTTGACATCAGTCCAAACATGTTCTTCAAATGTGAGTGTCGCTGGAGCCAACGCAGGCACACACATATATATATTATACATATATTCTTTTTGCTATTAGGAAAACGCAATCACAATGGTTACGAGAACACAAAAACCCATAAATAATAAAATCACAACCGACGAGCTGCGGATACGCTGTGGTGTTCAAATTTTATACGCATCGACATCCGCATCGATTTGGACATGGACAAGGCCGCCTCCCTGGACGCTTACCTAAATCATAACCCGACCAGAGCGTTCAATAAGCCCAAACAAATTGACACTCTCGATGCTTGGGGAAATCAGCGATAGCGACAGACACAAAATACCCCCACACTCAGCTCTGGTGAGTCATCAGCGGGATTAGCACGATGTGGTTATAAATTGACAGTTTGCCACGATATGGCAATCTGGCGAATTTTGCAAAACTTTCGAAAGTTCATCTCAAAAACCAATTAGCATTCAAGTGGGCTAGAGGAAAAATCCAACCAATAGAATCCAATCATATTGTATGTGTGCAATGCGTATAATTCCAATTTGGCAAATCGATGCACAAAATGGGCTCAAAATGTTTTCACATTCTTTTTGCCATTAGGAGTCTTACTTATAAATGCAATTGCACTGGAACAGGCTGCCCCTTGTTGCCCTTTTATTCAGCGCACTTCATTAGCCGATGGCTACCTTAAATCGAATTTTATTTTAGAAAAGGGAAGCTTAAACATTCATTCAGCGAAATGAAAAACACGCAACTGAGCAAAGCACAAGTTGAGTGTTGAAGTTGATGTATAGCAGCTCCCGTTGCCTCGGGCACGATAAAAAAAAAGCGTAAAATTTTCAGCAAATCTAAACAATCAGGCAGAGCAGTGAATTTAAATAAAAAATAAAAATATAATGTGGTCAAACAATAGTATTCGTTTGTTTGTTTGGCCAAAATATCGCTAAAATAACATGCATAATTAAATTATATATTTTTAATTATACTTTTTTTCTCGTTTAAAGCAGTATTTCACTAGACTAACTAATCTAACAGATATTTATAACATACCTTTATTATTATTATTTTTTATTTATAAATATATTAATATAATTTATTTATTTTTTAATCAAATTACATTTTTTTGCACTCCATCTTGACTTTATTGGGGTAAACATTGTTTCACAACAGAGCCATAAATATTCATTCGATTGCTGACCAAAGTTAAAGCGTATTTTAGTTGGACTCTAATTATTGCTGCCAGAGCTAAGCGAAGGGGATAATGCTGGTTGGTAAAGTTGCCAATGCACTGCAAACAAATTGAAAATTGCCAGTTACCAATTGCCCGTTGCAATTATAAACACGGCCATTTGCCAATAGATACGCCAGTTAGTTTTTATTATTGTCGTTGTTGTTGTTATTTTTGTAGTTGCTGTAGCGTTAAAGTTTTTGCTTTCGCTGGTTAACTTGAGGCAACTTGCTGCTAAAGCAGAGCAGATGAAACTTTGCTAATGGCAGCAAATGTAACGAGTGTGCGTGTGTGTGTGTGTGTGGGTGTGCGTCAGTTGGTGTTGCTGTTGCCTTTGGTGTGTATATCTAAGCAATACGCGGCTACTAGTGTGTGTGTGCCACAGTCAACTCAATGAAGCCAAAACAAATATTGGAGAAACTTTTCCAATTTTCGATTGCCAATTGTGCAAAAATTTTACGTGCAACTTGCTTGGAGAATACGAGAATTGCGAGAAATGCGAGAATACGAGAAAGTTTTGTGCCATTGCGATGTGTGCCTGCGCCCTTTGGCACACCTGCTTAGACACACCAACCACCCACACCCCCAGCCTGGCCTGAGTCTATTTGTCTGCAAGCTGACAGGACGTCAATCAACATTGCATATTGTTAAATAAAATGAAAGCCAATTATAAATGCAAAAGAAAATATATTTATGAAAATAATAAATCAAATATAATTAAAATTTAAGCAAATCATAATTAATTCATAAAAAAAAGCAAACTTCAGCAAAAAAATATACAAATATACAAGTTTTTTTTTGTGCTAAAGTTTGCTTTTTTTTGTTCGGCTTGGCATTGTTGTTGCTGGCGCTGGCGCTGGCTTCGGTTTCGGCTTTAACTTTCGCTTTGACGGCAAACTTTTGCTTTTCATGCTACAACTAGCTGGCAAAAGTTTTGCTAACGTAGCGCTGCAAAGTTCTAGCACTTCAAGTGCAAAAAGTTGAGGCAAGTTTTCACTTGGCTCACATTTGATGTACTCGCTGCCTTGATGTCCATTTTATTTTGCGACTGATTCTGCAATTATGTACGAACATGTGGCAGCGGGCAAAAGTACTTAACTCGGATATAAAGCAGCTAAGAGAAGTTAGAATGCTTGAGTCAAGTTGAGTCGAGTTTGGTTTGGATCGGCTCGACTTGAAGTTACACTACATGCACTAAACAGTATACATACGTGACATTTATGATTCCTAACTTGAACGAAATTTATGTTGCCAAATTTAGGTGCAGCATCAATTAAATATTGTTAAATATTTTGCTTTCGTCTTTGCCAAGTTGTGGTAGTTTAAAATTGTTAGTCCAACTACATAACTGTTAAAAATGTATTTTACCCTTTCGCATGTAGGGTATACTCATATGTATATGCAAGTAGTTATGCTCCTGCTTATACGAGTGATGGCTGCACTTTAAACTTGCCATAGAAAAGTGTTTGTAATGCGCTCGTTACATTTATTATGGAGTGCGCTGCTCTGGCGCGGAACAATGCGGCTTCCGGCCGTTAGCCAGCTGTCTGGCTGCTGAATGTGGGGCTCACAGTTTTGGCCCAATACCTGGGCGGACTTTGAGAGTTTGGCATTTGAATGCGGGGTGCGCATGACGTTCGACACGATTCCCCAACGCGTAGCACGTTGTCCATAGCATACTTATCCGGGCGGCACCGGCAGCTGGGGCAGCAACTACAGCAGCAGCCTGTGGCAACTATCTGCGACTGGAGGCGGGCTGCAGTAAATGCATATTTTATATTTTCATTTCATTGAAACCGACACGTAGCCACATTTACAGAGCGTCCGGGATGTTGGCCAGCGTTGCCGGCCAAGTCCACCAAGTGGAGTGTAAATTCGAATTGAAGTTGCCTGCCAGCTTAGAAGATCCAATATATATACATGTATATGTATATATATATATATTTATATAGACAAATGTCCTTTGATTGCCATAAAACAGTTCGGGCTTAATTAAGTTAACGCCGCTTGTTAAGGATATATCAGCAGAAGTGACACTTGATTGTCCCGCGGGCAGAATTTGATTGCATGTTGCCACCCTTTTGGCCGGACTTGATAGTTTTCCATATGAAAACTTTAGCTGAACATTTCTTTGAAGCTGTCTTAAAGCATTTTCACATAGTTCACACAAAGTTCAAGCGATTCTCTCTGCTGCGCTTTTAAACATGAAATCAACATTGATATTTTTTAGTTGCTTAATATTTAAGGAACGTACGTATGTTCCATGGACATAGTTTGTTTTTTTATGCCCACATGACGGCATTGCAATAAAATTGCAAAAGTCGTGGCTTATCAAGCGAGCCGCATTGGGTTTGCCTTATGATGCCCTTGAGAAGTCGCCAAAAAGTGTGCACAGTTTATATTTACGCTTGGCCCGTCACTGAAATATTGCACTTTATATATCATCTGGGATATTTAGAGCATAAAATAATACACAGAAAATAAAAAGCACAGAGAGAAAGAGAGAGAGAGAGATCAAGTGTTTATATAAACTTTTATTATAGGACGTGTTTTTGAGTCTGGAAAATATGTATTTACTAATCAATCAATAAGCTCTAGGGTTATAATAATTTGTATTGAAAACTATTTAAGCCAAGCCCGTTTTCATTTAATCAAAACCGAATCGTGTAAATATAAATACATTTGTATTATTTATTTTTATTTTTTAAAACAACTTCGATTGATAGAAAATATTTAGTTACATATACATATAAATTTTACTTTGTAAACCGCAATAATAGGATCTTGAATTTATGCCGCTGCCATAAAACTCTTTGGCTTAATCAACAGATAAATAATTCAATTTAATTTACAGTTACTCTTAAATCCTTCACTTTAAGCTTATAAATGTGCCGAATCAGGCCAAGTACTTTCGCAATGACATATACAAAAAAATGAAAAATGCTGCCACTCCTCCTATACCAGACCTAGATCGCATTTAACTGTATTTGGCATGGGGCTCGCGTTTGTCTATTTGGCTATGTCGCAGAAATGCCTCGATTCCGGTTTTGATTTCTGCACGTTGCTGTTGCTTGCTTTTTTGCTGATTTGCTTTTGGCCGGGTTTCTACGAGTATTTGGTTTATTGTTTAGACGACAAATTGCAAGGATTCCGTTTTGTCTCACTGCACTGCATCCGCGTACGTGCCCCGTACGGATAGAGTGCCTGATTAAAGCGCTGGTCCCGGAGTTCAGTTCACAGCCATTGTCAATTTGCGGTGCACAAAAATGTATCCGATTTCTTCAACGATGACATGATACCCCCTCCGATGTCCACAGCATGCAAATGGGTATGGCCGGAACAAATTCCGTATGTCAAGCTAGTTGGCTCAGAGAGCTGTCATGTTTGTCGTACGTGAGTCTATTTATCTCGGAACTGAATAACTATGCATGTGAAGCTTTAATCATATTTTTGAAATTAAGAAAAAGTGTAAGAGGGGTATAGAGGGGAGATGCTGGAAGAGAGAGAATTAGTATATGTTAAGAACATAAATAAATATATATATGGTCATTTTGTACCTCTGAAATAATAAACAATACATTTTAATACTATTTCACCATATGTAAAACAAACTTTTAATTAAAAAGCTTTTTAGCTCAGGCTTAAAATATTTAATCTTTTTTCTATTATATTCTTAGCTATAGCTATACCTTTGGTATTTATAAATGTCAAAAGATATTGAAAATGTATCTATTTTGATAAGCGGTCTATTTGAATGTCCTTTTATCCCATTCGAATTCGATTAGTGCACAAGCTGTTGCCCCTGTTTGGTCATCCAATCAACAGCTGGTCAGAGTTAATTTCGCACATTATTTGGCCAAATTGTGCGCCCAAGTCACGTTTATTGTTGCCAACCACATTAGTAGGCTTAACCACTGATTCAATTTCGACCCATTCGGAGTCACTTATCGCTCAAAATGTGGCAATTTAAAGACCGGCGAGCGTTTGGATATTTTTTACATATAAAAGAAAATGAATACGAAAATATTTGCAGCTTAAGCCAAGAATACTCATGTATTGCACTTAAGTAATTATGCTGTAATTCAAGGAACAAAAAACTAACGCACGCGTTATTTGCATAAAATTTTTGGTCGTGTTCAGTTTGTTAAGTGCAAATATCCACAAACAGTTGCCACATTTGCGCTGCATTAAAAACGCATTTTCATCTTCTTCGTCAGCAGGTTTAATAGTCTGTGCAACAATGTGCAGTGCACTAGGCGTGTGGGCACGAATACAGGAGCGGACTTAAAAGAAGGGCGGTAAAATGTTATTTAGATAGAAATAAAAAATCAAAAAAAAAAAACAATTTTTTAATGTTTTTAAAGAGTAGATTCCCTGTTTTTCTGCCTTCCTAATTTTGTAAAAATAAAAAACATGACTTACATTGTTCACTAAAATTTAGTAATTCAGTAATTTTAAGATTGTCTAATATAAACATAGTAAGCGTGAAACCCATTTTTTTTGTAAATGACAAGTAAAATTGATGATCTTAAAATTTTAGATTTTTCTATATAATCAACAAAATGAACAAAAAACCACAATCAGATCAGAAAACTTTCAATAATCGGACGCTACGCAGCCGCAAAAACCCAAGTGAACCGGATTCCTTGAAGAGAAGGAACTCGAGCAGCTTGCCCGACTATGCCAACAAAAAGCAAAGACTCCAATCTGTAGATTCTTTAGCTACTCAGGAAAAGGAGCAAGAAGGCGGTGAGCATTTGTACTTAGTCTTAATAAATGTGGTAACTACAGGGAAATTGTAGTAGCCAAACCACCAGAATCTCCACAACTAACTCTAACTCCACGTTCAAATCGGCGACACTCGCAGCTTGTGGCGACTTTGCCGTCAGAGCTCCCAAGCCTTCGGACCACTGAAAACCAACAGGAAAGGGGTGAAAAACCAATTGGTAAGTACTTGTTTGACATTTATCCGAAAAGATAGGCACAAAATGATTCTAGATGCGAAACCGTACGATGACAACCGCGAATCTGTGGACGTTCCAGATAATCATCTGCAGAGTAACAAAGGCGGTAAGTTCTTGTTCAACAATAATCCAAAAAGATAAATCCAGGAACATCTTCATTGCTTGAATCACAAGGTCAGCCACAGTCAGAACTTGAACCCACAGGGGCTTCATATCGCAAACCATTGGAGCTCATATCGGAGCCGGAACGTCCACAGAGCGATGACAACCGGAAGCGTGAATCCAAAGACTGGACAGCTCCTCATCAGACGGGGAATACAGTTAGTACGTGCTGGTATTCAACCTATACCTGAAGCTGTAATAATGGGAAGATTACAGGTACTCAGGCTTTAGGACGGTCGGAGATCGATTCCCAATTCCTGCTGTACATACGAAATTTGAGTACAGAAATTGTCCATCACGAGATCTTCGAGTATTTCAGCCTGTTTGGCAACCTGAAGCGCGTCTGTGTGCTCCAACGCACCGAGACCTACAAGTTTGCGATGATACTTTTCACAACCAAGAAGTCCTTGAAGCGGGCACTGGGCGCTAATCCGCACAATCTGCGCGGCAGGCAATATTTTTGCCACGAGGCTGGGTCCTGGCACCTGGGTTGCTTCAGGACCGACTGGAAACTGTCCGATGCTTACAATCGATCCATTTTCCGAGATCGTTTTCAAATCAAAGTGCCCCTTGGCGTCAACGTCCATTTGTATATCTATCAAACGTCTGCCAGCCTAACGAAGGCCCAACCCAACCCTGAGCAGTCAGCGCCCAACAAAAGCAAGCGATTGGCCCTGCTGCCGCAGTTGTCCATGACCCTGTTGAACTATCTGCGTTCGGAGCAGTCACCGTCGCAGCCCCACGTCGATGAAACCCAACCGGATCTCTATTCCCAAACGCTATTTGCCGCCATGGGCAAGAACTACAATTTTGTGCGTCACAGTTACACGAATTTTTCGGCCCACAAAAAGCTACCTGGCCAATACGAAACTGTGCCCATTGCGTCCCAAATTGGACTGACTTCCATCGCCTATGCAGACCTAAGAGACAAGCCCGATTTAATAACGTTTTTCTATCAGACTGCCTAAGAGCAGGATTTATGAAACTTATATAATTTCATTACAAACGGAATTGTAAAAAAATTCTCTTGCCTGAATTAGGTGTGCTAACTATTTTAATTTTTTCATAACAATGGAGACATCTTAAGTATATAAATTCTTGGGAACACAAGGATTTATATTCGAAAATTTTTGACATAATTTGGACCAAAAATTGTATTTTTAAACTGAAATGTAGAATTTATCTAAATACCGTACCATGAACAAAATGACCACCCTTATGAGATTTGGCAAAGTAACGACTGGGGAAAGTTAGGACCTATCCTTATATGGGAACACCAGGATTTATATTCGAAAATTTTTGACATGAATTTGGTCCACAAATTTTATTTTTAAACTCAAATGTAGAATTCATTTAGATACAGAACAATGAACAAAAATACCATCCTCATCAAAATCGGTTGAGTTTTGGCAAAGTTACGTCTGGGGAATTTTAAGATCTATCCTTATTCGTGAACACTAGGGTATATATTCAGAAATTTTTCACATGAATTTGGTCCAAAAATTTTATTTTTAGACTGAAATGTAGAATTTTTCTAGATACCGAACCATGAACAAAATGACCATCCCTATGAAAATCGGTTGAGTTTTAACAAAGTTACGACTGGGGAAAATTTAGGCCTATCCTTATATGGGAACACTACGGTATATATTCGGAAATTTTTCACATGAATTTGGATTACAAATTTTATTTTTAAACTGAAATGTAGAATTCATTTAGACACCGAACCATGAACAAAAAGACCACCCTCATCAAAATCGGATAAGTTTTGGCAAAGTTACGACTGGGGAAAGTTGAGACCTATCCTTATATGGGAACACTAGGGTAGATATTCGGAAATTTTTTACATGAATTTGAACAAAAAATTTAATTTTTAAACTGAAATGTAGAATTCATCTAGACACCAAAAATATCATCCTAATGAATATCGGTTGAAATTTCTGTGTAAATGCAAAATTTTGTGTGACGTTTTTCTTGGTATTTTTTTTTTTTTTTGCATAGTGGGAGTGGTTCAGCCGTTCAACTCTCGTGTTCAAATCCCTCGTGGGAAAGTGTACAAATATATGTTTTCTGTTTTTAATAACCAATAATTATTATTAATATTTATCATTTTTAAGACAAAAGCTGAATTTTTGTAGCGTTTCCTTGAAAAGTATTTTAAAGATTATATCATGCCGTCAAGAAAAGACGTAAGAGTTTCGCAACTGCAGTTATGGGTCCCAGGCTCGATTCCCGGCGTGGCAAGTTTCATTTTTCGCTGGTGCTTGCCAATTATATGTTTTGTTTAATTTTTAACCACCTCAATTCTCGTTAGTGCCGAGAGTTTGTGTGTATGTGTTAAATTCTGGGTTCAGTGTATCTCCTAGTCGGGAGTTTCCGACTAGAGCAATCTTATTTATCTTTATTTAGTTTTCAATTATTTGAAATTATCAATATTGGACCTCCAAAAAGTATGCTACATATACGATAGAAAATCTTAGTCAACAATTAAGTTTCTGTATACAAACTTGGTACATCTTCTACAATGCTTCAAGGGTATTTGGTGTTCATTTTTTATTTAAGTGCATTTCAATGATTTTGAGATGGAACATACAGCCTCATTGGGCCCATTCTGCCCAATCCGCTCCTGTGCAAATATGCTGATATGTGCTTACGTATTCGTATAATGCTGATGGAGCTCGTTTGCTTTGCTGGCAAGTGAAACCATATAATTTGAGCATGATGTTGATGCACTTATCAGTGCGAAGTAGAAGCTGCACACTTGGCAAGCCACACACTGCAATAGATAAACATCAGCAGGCAACTTGCACCAACTGGCCAACTGCATTATAGTTGCAACTGCAGCATTCGATGTGGCACTTGCATGCTTATGGCATCATCTCCATTGCGCCATTGCTTATTAAAACATACACGCTATCCTTTGTGGCCGGGCTGTAAGTAACCGATTTGATTTCTCTTCTTTTATTTCCTTTTTTTTTGTCTTTGCAGCAACGCCATTCACTTTGATTGCTTTCGGACAGGGCGTCGTAAGATTGTTTTTTCGTTAGCTTTGCTGCACTTGCCGGGATTAGGGACTAGGGCGGCTCCTTGGAGGGGGTTTGAACGTGGCAAAATTGATTTTTGCACGTGTGCTGTTAGCTAATGAGCCGCGCAGCTGAGATCCGAGGAATGCCGGGCAACACACACACACACACACGCACACAAACAGACTGCAAAGGGAACGAAGAGGAAGACATTGCACAATTGTCGCTGCAGCTAGAATCTGTTAGCCGTCCAGCTGTCAGCGTGCGTGGGACAGGACAACTGACGTCCTGGCCGCAGCTGTTTGCACGGTTCGCTTAATTAACAACATTACAACATTAACACACACGTTTCTGCTGCTTCTAGGGACAAAGGCCACGGAGGTGGGGTGTTGGGGAGGAGGCCAATTGTGAACATGCAACAGCATTAAACTTGTAAAATAAAACTAAGTGACTGAGAAGAATCAAATAAAACGTGTTAGAATGTTGCATTCGATTTTTAACCGACTGCACAATACTCTGCTTATAGTGTTGAAACAGCTTAAGGATGTGAAACGGATTGCGATTTGTGGAAGAGTTTGGAAGAGTTTTAAGGAAGAAAAAGATAGGGCAACAGTGTCCTTAAAAGCCTTTTAAATTAGCAATCAATGCCAAATTAAAGGTTGCCCAGCGCTTGAAAACTCTTAAAAGTTAATTTAAAGGATTTATTAAAATTATTGAAAATGTTTACTTTGAACTATTAACGTTTATTATTTAGATATAATTAGAAAATAAGAAATGTTCTGTAGCTGTATGAGATATTTTTAAATGGAAATAATTCTGTTTTAAGCTTGCATTGACCAACTGTCTTCGATCAATTATACATTATTTTCACCTAGTTTTTGCAGACACTGCAGCTATTGTCATTTGGACTTGATGGACTGAACTGGACTGGACTCGCCTTCAACCGTGCATCCCAAATTGCTGTCAACAACGACTTAGCCTGACAGTCTGCGGCCAGTCAATAGTGGGTTAGGCCAGGATATCCGGGCCTGCTAGTTTAAACGCGCCCAGGATGTGCCGCTTAATGTGTTTACCAAAGCCAAAGACATTCACGCAGTCGTTACAATTATCAGACACATACTAACGAGTGTGTGTGAATATGTGTGTGTGTGAGTATGTGTGTGTGCGTCTCATTTTGTGTTTTGGGAAATCAGCGACAAATCGAAAACGAAATGAGTTTTTGTTAAGCGTTAAATCATCAGCGTTAGCTCTAGTTCTGATTACTCATTTGGGAGTGCCCAATAAATCGAAATCGGAAAATAATAAAATATATCTTGATAAAACTATACCACAAGACTACATCTATTTGCTCTAAAGCTAAAACGGAATGCATTCTGTAAATTACAAAAATATTTTTTTATAAAATTATTTAAAAAGAATTTTGGATCATATATAGATTATATAGCTTCTTTATGTACAATCGGTTAGAAATTAAAAACTTATCACCATAATTTATGAACAATATCTTTTTAGAAACCCAATTTTATTTATAATACTCGTGCAAAATTTTTTAAATTTATAATTTGTTATAATTTTTATTAATTTATACTTTTTTTTATATATTCTCCATATACTTTAAATAGCTTGGAGTTTCAGCTTACGTATAAAAGAAATTCACACCTTTCAATCCACAGCGATGTGCTGGCTATTTGGCCTAACGTGAATTACGAATTAAATATAAATATTTAATGGAAAATGTTTTGCGAAAACTTGAAGTCACGTGTTGTCGGCCCATGCAAAATTCCATTCCCAATACGCACCGTCTGTAAGGGATACCAAAAAGAGATTTACAAATTTGCCACAAACAAAAAAAGCCAAGATTTATAATGGCCAAGAGCGAAGGTGTGCTGGAAAAGTTTTATATAGTTTTTTTTTTGGCAACATTTAAGCGCAGTTTTCCATTTTATTTTGCCAACTCACAGTGGAAATTAGCAGCTGTTGTGGCAGACACAAAAGGAACTATGGGTTTTCTTTTCGAAGACCACCTGCTAAAAGTTGAAAAACATAGAATGTGTTGTTGGTGTTTCTGTTGTTGTTGTTGCTGTTGTTGTCCGCCAGGCAACAACTAATCTGTTAATTTATGTTGAAAAGTTGAAACAAGTTTTGAAGCGCTTAGCAAACAAAATGCAATAAATTATTAAGAATATTCACAAACTGCACAGAGAAAGAAAGAGAAAATAGCGAGAGAGACAGTCTAATATAATATGAAGCATACAATTTTTATGCATTTCATTAATTTATGTTTGTTCCTGAACTTCAATAGCATGACTGTGCATGTGTGTGTGTGTTTGTTAGTTTTTCGGTGCTATTTTGATTTCAACACTTGACTGCAACAATGGCAAAACAAAGAAACTTGAGGCCAGCCAAAAGGCAAAAGTCACACGCAAAAGATAAACATGCTGAGCAACCACTCAACCACCAAGCACCCCAACCACCCAACCACCCAACCACCCTAACCACCCTACCACTCATGTGCCTTGTTCCGTGGAACGTGCCCAAGTCGAAAGTGGCTAACGAAAAGTTAAAATGTTCTTATGCATAAGTGATGCGACGTCACATTCTTTTCACGGACTCACTCTGACTTTAGCTTCCACGCTGGTGTTCTGGTGTCCTGATGCTCGTCCTGCTCCTGCGCCTGGCTACAAAGCGCTCACGAAGTGCCCGCATTGCAGTTATTTCGGCTTTTCTTTTTTTTTTCTTACGCTCCGTTCTTTTTTGGTTACGGCATGAAAACTTAATGCCGTAATTAACTGTTTGCGTTTGCGCTTAAAGGCCGCGACAGCAAATGAAATGGCGCCCATATCGCGTATACGCTGCGTGTGGCTTAAGCCGCAAATTGCGAATCGCAAATCGCACTCGCCATCGCCTGACCCAGTTGCAGCTGCATCTCACGCCGGCTTGAACGCTAATTTCGTCAGCTGTGTTTTCGCTTCGAGCCAAACCAAACCAAAAGTGACCCATTGAAAAAATACAGTTGTGTTTTTTTAACACTATCAATACGAATCTGAAATGCCGTGACAGAAACTTCCGCTCACTGCGCAGCGCCAAAAACAAAGCAACGAAATTGTGCAACACACTCGACAGCAATATACCCTAGAGAAACTCTTATGTTTAAGGTATTGCCAACAAATGTGTCATGTCTTAATAAATACAAAGTAAAAAATAAAACTTTTAAGAATAAAAAGAAGTTTTAAAAACATATTAATAAGCCTGGAAGCTCATTTTGCAGCAAAACTCTGCAAACCAGAACAAAACATTTTTTTTCATGTGCATAACATCTGAAATTGAGCCTGCTGTTCAAAAATCTGTTAAGATTAACACAATGAAAATAATTGCCTTTTTAATCAAAATATAGGTTTTTAAAAATTAATTTCAGCTGTATTTAATTTTAAATGGGCATAATTAGCAGTTAAGGCTGAAAGCAAAAGCGAATGTTATGGAAGATTTTAGATTTTTAGCCCAAAATATCATCAATCATCATTATCATCATTTATACTTTCATTACAATATGTTTAGTAATTATAACATAATATAACAAGTTAATTATTATGATTTATTCGTTGCTTTTATAGTTATAATTATTATAATGTTTTATTTTTTTTGTATCTATTATTAAAAGTCTTGAACGTTTTTTGTTTACATTTTACTACACTAGCATATTTCTTATAAAGTTAACTATCGAGGCAAGCGAATCGAATCAAGTGGCATATGGCATTTAAGCTAGCAACTGTTCAGGAAATGGCTGTAAAATGTTTGAGTTCGAACGTAGCTGCCCCCTCGCTCCCCCCCAACACCTACAAATTAACTTCCATGACTTTGCGCAAAAAGCGCACAGGCGCGATTTCATTTCCGTTGCTTTAACTTCATTAAAAACGCTGAAAATTGAAAATTTTGGAAACGTACGGAAATTTGGGGACAGAGTCTTGACATAATCCTGCGCTCTCCCTCCCTCTCTCTCGCTATCTGCCTCTGTGTGTTTTGGCAATGTAATGGAATTGTCAATCGCAATTAGTGCGCTTACTGCACTTTTTGGCTGCAGCCGTTACACGTTTGTCCCCTCAGAATGTCTGCCAGTCTGTCATTCCGTCAGTTGCGCACTAAAACGCCGTGAACAGTTGTATGCAAGTAGTAGGATAAGGACTTGTCCGTCGACTTGGCGTCTATGTATGTGTGGCAAAATTTGAAGAGTGCGGCGCCTTGAGGGTCCTTCAGCTGTACGATGATACTTCAGTTTATAAAGCACACATACACATGTCGTACCTTCATAATTTTTAAGTGTTTTGCTTGACTGCAAATCAAAACAAAATTCATATTTCAAATGCACTTACAATTAAAGGTTTATTAATAAAGCTTTAAAAAGGCACATGATTTCAAACTAATATCATGATAAGACTAAACACACATTTAAAAATTACATATTTTCCTAGCAAGACTTATTATGTGTATCCAGTACGCATATAAAGTTTATTTTATAGACTTGGAGCCTTGGAGTCAACTATTTATGAAACTGATTAAAATCAGTTGCCCCAAAAAATCGCCAAACGTTAACCGAAACTATATACATATGTATATATTTTTTCAAACTAATTGAGTTTCCCTTGTCTTTGTCAGAAGCTAAGATTCTATTGAATTTATTTATTGAATTTAATTTTAAACAAATTAAAATTTAATTTTACATATAAAATGTTGTTAATTTTATTTTATATAAATGTTAGTTAAATATTACAAATATAGTTTATTTAAGTTCATGTTATAACAATCAGTCGGAGATTAAACTATGGAAATTTATAGCCCGTTTAAGGCCACATTTTTATTTGCCCTGGCAGCACTTGTTGGCCGGTTTGCTGGCGCATTGGCATTGCTGGTTGCCGGCGCAGTTGCCGCCGCATTTGCCGGACGTGCACTGGCAGTCTATAGGCGGGATACAACTGATTAGTTCACGATCGTTATTTTTGGGTATTCACTGTACTCACTGTTTCCGCATCCCTTGCAAGGCATTTTACGTTTTGATTTTTGTTTATCGCTTTTCACTAGACGTTTAACGCAGCAACTGCTGTGTGTTTTGTGTTGTTTGGAACTGTCGAAACGCCGGTATTTATACCCCATCGTGTGTAGCTGATAAGATAAAAAAAGCCGTGTGCAGCTGTGTTCGTAAAGCGTGCGCAAAATATAATATGCAGATAACGCGTCGGCTACGCAATTTTGCGCACGCTCAGCGATAAGCCCCAACTGCTTATGTTAAATATTGTATAATTGATGACTTCAAATTGTTGGTGCGCAAAACTGAATTTGCGGGTGAGCTATAAAAAAGCCAGCGCCACTGAGTCAGCTCCAAAGTCAGCGAGAGAACAGCGCGTTAATCACACTTGTAAACACACAGAGATTATAATCAAAACAAACATATAAAATGGGTTGCAAGGCTTGTGGAACCAGTGAGTATAAATGTAATCCAGCTGTGATTTGTATATTTAATATAAACTCGGATTTCCCCGTATAGACTGCCAGTGCTCGGCCACCAAGTGCGGCGACAACTGCGCCTGCAGCCAGCAATGTGCCTGCGCCTGCAAGAACGGACCCAAGGATAAATGCTGTGCTAACAAAAATTAATTGAACTTACCAAAATTATACACAAATTTTGTACTTTTGTACTTGTATAAAACTAAAAGCATGTAGTTTTCAAATAAATGAATAAAGTTCTGCTCTATCATTTTAGCATTACCATTTTTTAAATGCAGTATCTCAAAATTAATATAAAATTCTTTTCGAATTTCTGTCTTTATATAAACAAATTTTTTTTGACTAGCTCATAGAAACAAAGATAAAAAACTCCAATTATTTTCTAAGACGTCCAGCCTTACTCATTAATTCGAAGCAAAGGATCATTTAAGGATAAAATTTAATATTTAAACAAATACCATTTTTTTTAATGAATTTTAAACTAATAGACATATTTATTTTATAGAACATCCTAATTCCCAAAATTCAAAATTCAATAGACATATTCTGTATTTTTATAGGAAATTTAAATAAATATATTTATTATAGATTTTAAATTTAAATTCAGCCCGCCGACTAACATTTTTGTAACATCTTGATTTCATTCTATTATTTTGAAATTACTGTAGAATAAATAAGCATGTTGTTCGATAAATATTACCATATACTACATATATATATGACAAATTATCTATTATTTTGTATACCGCCAAATTCCATAAAAAAAAATAACGCTTTTTTATTAATGTTAAAATCAAATCTTTATTGGCCATTTTGACAAGAATAGTTCTTTAGTTCTTTCAATTCATATATTGCTTACATTTAAAGAAAACTCCATTCATATCCATTAATGTGCACATTAAAAAATATTTCCCAATATCGGTGTGTTGTTATGTTGGTGTGTGTGTGTGTTTGTGAGGTTGTTTACAGAATACGAGTATGTATATTTTTGGGAATGTGTGCGCGAGTTTTATATTTAAACATTAAAAAATTGAAAACGTTACGTTCAACACGAACACACATAGAGTTTGTCGTTGCTCAAATTGAATTTGCTTTAATAGCTGCACAAAAATGTGTAATTAACTCTTTTTTTTATCGAATTTTGATTTGTTCAGTAAAGTTTGGGATACTTAAAAGTATTTTAAAATTCTTACAGTTCATATTAAAAGCCTAGTCGCTTACACAAAAAATATAGTTATCTTTCTTTTGTTTTGTTTTGCGCTTTTTTGTGCCATGTTGGGCAACAGAAGCAACAGTTTTAACGCATTTGTAATGCAATGCACACTTTGTCCTAACTCAAAATCATGGAAGCCAATGAAAAGGGTTTTATACATAAAGCAATTGAATTATATATATATAGATATATATGTATAAAATACGTACGTAAGTAGCGTATAACTAAAATGAGCACAACAATTAAAGTACGTTTGTGTCCCAACTAAATAACTTAAATGTACAAATATAAACGTTTAAGATTATATATAAAACTCACAAAAATTTAGATTCAACAAATATATACGTAGTTAAAAACTAAATCCACGAAATTTTCTCTCATTCTCTCTCTCGTTATCCATTAACATTAAATGATTATAACCGAATATCGTATCTAAGAACAAATTACACATATCCAAACTTGTTGCATGCCACAAACTGTTTTATACAAATCAAATACATATTTGAAAATCTACTGACATGAAAATCGGTTTAACTGTGTTTAATTGTGTGTATGTGTTTGTGTTTATGTTTGTTCGTTCTGTGTGTGCTGATGTGCCGCAATTTTGCATGCATTGCGCTTGTCGTTTAATTGGATCGGTTTTGGCGTTTTCACAAATGCTGCAAAAATAAATAAAGTTGTTTTTTGCTTTTTAGTAAAGAACCAAAAAATTAATGTAGATATATATATATATATATATTTTTATATGTATATAAATAGTAAACAACATTAAACATTTAGATAAATTTGTATTTAAAAGTTACGTCGTTTGACGTTTTCTTCTTCCTCTTGTTTTGTTTTTTGTAAGATTTGTATACGTATAACTAGATAAACATCCATATATAAATATCGCTGATTTTATGTGTAAATTCGTACATTTTCCGTTCCTCAGTTCAAACACATTTTCTAGTCTTTCAAAGGTTAATCATTTTATCCACTGCCTGCAACACTTCACATTGAAACCAGCTCTGTGCATATAGGTTTATATATGTATTATAATCCATTTAACAATAAATTCGTTCATATTATAAATAAATATTCATTAAAATGGTTGAAAAAAGTTCTTTTATACAATTTTGTAATTGTGTTCTAACAAAGATAACGTTTAGTTGTACTAACAGTTGGAGATCACAACCAGAAATCTTCTATATTGTTTACTTAACTTTCAAAAACAAATAAAAGACCAAATCTATATATATAATACATACCAAAAATAAAACACATGCCACAATGTCGCATTCCAAAATATGTAATAATTACATTTAGGTAAAACATTTTCATAAGTTATAAAGTCGATGTCCCGATCGTTGTGTAATGAAGGGTATGATGGGGTTACAGTAAACATCTAATGGACGTCGTTAATAGCGGCAAATTCTTTGCAAACATTTTATAGGATTCTCTTGTTTACGTGATATAATTATACATTCTCATATATATACATATACATATATATAGTTTTTATATATATACACACATGTATATATGCAAATATATAAGTCTGTATATACTTTAAATATGCTTATAGTTTATATACATCAAAGTTCTGCATCGTATCAAAGTCCGACATCGGAAAATCACTACCACTAAAATTGAAGAAAATATAAAAACATGAAAAATTAATATAAACAAAAAAATATAAGTAAAAAATAACTAACTAATGCCATGTAAATATTTAAAATGTGTCTTATGTGTGTTAGTTGTGAATCAAATGAATAATGGAAAATTTTGTTATTTTCACGCAGCTATGTGGAAAAAAATATAGCTTAATGTATGATAAACAAATGCAGAATATTTTTTTATAAAATTATATTTTTTGGGAAGCCCCCCTGGTCCTACATTTATTTAGTGAATGATTAACAACAATTAACATCAAGGTAATACGTGACCGACGCTAACAACAATTTACGAATAAACACAAAGAGGTAAAAGTGCATGCAATAAACTTTTTTGTATTAATTGTTTTTGTTTCTCTTCTTTTTTTTTTTTTTTGGTTTTTTAAAATGTCTACAAAAGCAATTGTTGCATAGAATATTATTATTGTATTGTATTCATTGTTGATCAACTTGTTGTTCTTGTTGATGTTGTTCTTGTTGTTTTTTTTTGCATCTACAAATGCATGATGGTGCTATTCTGCAAGCTGCGATAATATCAAAGGTTAGAGAATTTCATTAGATATCAATTTGCAATTGAATAGCAATTTCAGGCTGCTGAAAAGCTTAAAAAGATGGCAATACTTTGAAGAACAGTTAAAATACAGTTAATAGAACAAAAAAAAAAAAATATAGAAAATACTATGTATATTAACTATATATATTTAAGCATGTGGACAAATTTAAATTGAAATGGAGGAGCGACCTTATTAAGTAGGAAGTAAGGCGTAAGGAGTTAGTAAAGTAGGCAGCGACGGCTGGCTTTCCAATGAATGTGACGAGTGTTGCAATTAGCGAGTGGCGTGTGGCGAGTGACTTTTAACGAGTGGCGTGAGTTAATGTTATGCATAGGCTCTAGACGGAGGCGGTGCAATGATTTCTTAACAGACACAATGGACGTGGACCCCAAATTAGCGATATTTTTTCGGTTTGTTTTCTAACAGTTTAAGGCAAATTGAAAATTTTAACGTTTGTTGCTTTGGTGATTTTGATGCGTTTGCGACATAAATATATATTGATAGATATGTTGGTATCAAACAATACCTTTCGGTATGGGGCACACAACCCATTTATTTGCCTCGCAATCTGTGGGGTTGTGTATATCTGTATTTAATATTGGACCGTTTGATTATAAGGCGAAGGCACGGCATATGCTGATTTATTGGTCGTCGTCCAATCTGGTTCTGCCCAATTGGCGCACACGTTGTATACTGTGTGACTGATTTGATCCAGTATGGGATCGTCGGGCGCCGTATTGTTGACATAATTCTCGAGCTCACGCGCCACAGTGCTATCATCTGAATCAGAATCATCCTTGTAATAGGATGTGGTTGCGACGCTCAACGGATTACAAGACATGGTGCCACTACGTGGTGAATAACTGGATAAAGATGCACCGCAACAACGAGTGTTCGCACAACAAATTAAATACCGCATAAATAGAAAATGAAAATAAACAAAGAGTAGAGTAAGTAACAGAGTTTTCTTTTAGCGCACTATTAGCACTGTTTCTGTTTTTTTATTATTATTTTTAAATAGCGAAATAAAAGCAAATAAAACACAAAAGCAATATCAATAAACGCAAAATTTAAATATATATATATATCTTTATTTCAAGACTGCCCATTTAAACGTTTTTGGTATCGCTTTTTGCATTTTCTTTTGTGTGGTCATTTTTTTTTTTTTTTGCTGTTCCTTTCTATTTCAAAGTATTGCAATCTAGTTAAACTTGTAAAATTGGTTAAAATCTAAAAAAAAAGCCGAGTAAAAGAAAATTAAAATACAGTTCAAACTGCAAAGCAACCGAAAGCCTCAAATAAAATGAAGGTATATTTTCCCTAGGTAAGGGTTACTAGATCTCCCGCAGTTATAAAAATAGAACTCACAGGGAAAAATAAATATTTGAAATAGAAAATAATATCCATATAAATAGAGAGACAAACGCCAAAAGGAGTCGCTTAGAGGCCCTTGATTGGGTTGCGTTTGATGAGGTCGCGGCCATGAAAAACTTACTTTCCCATCGACATGCTATCCTGCGGCGGTGACTGCATTGGATGATGGGGCGTGCCACTGATAGAGCCAGTATCCCCACTGGTACGCACCTGCACGCGTATCGTGCTGGGCACATATCCATCGCCGCGGGGCGTTGCTTCTGTGCAATGAAAAGAAATGGTCAATGTGTTACATTTTAATGTTTATAAAAAAAAAGAATACCCAAGTGGATGCCTTTTTTGTGTTGAACAATACATAGAATGAAGAAATTACTTAATTATAAATGCAGAATTAAATAGTTCGTAAAACATATGAAACAAATTCCTTATAAAATTTATTTTATTTAGTATAGAGTATATATTTCATTATATTCTTGAAAAGCAATTTGAATTACAAAACATATTCAAAAATCCTTTTGTATTTTGTTTTACGAATTATTTAACGAATTTTTTTAAAAATATTTTCTTCATTACAAATTAAAAGAAATTTGGTTGTTAAACAAATTCAATTTTCTATTAAAAATCGTTTTATAATTTGGTGGAAATTAATTCGTACCAGCACACTGTGTATAAAAATCGCCAAAGGCGAGATCGCGGTCCAGCGGCTGCACATTGATATCGGTTGGATGCAGGCAACGCAACATTTCCAGATCGCGTATACGATCGGCCAGATTGCGTATTTGAAAGTCGCGTGCAGTCCAAGGCGAGAGCATTGTCACCGAGCCGCACTCATTCACATAAGCAATGGTAACACCACCTAACCAAAGGAAATACAGAGAAAGTAGGAAACATCATAAGCTAAATACAATATTGGTATATTATATATACGCACCCAATTCGCTGTCGGAGAAGCGCAACAAAAATGTGCCAATGCCGGTGACAGCGCGCAAGAGATCATCGTGTGCCTTGGCTTTGTTGATGAAGCCCGTTATGCGGCCCACCTTCCACATGGATAGCAAATGATCTTTGGTCAATTTCATAATGGCAAAGAACCATTCCCAGAAGGTGAATGTGCGATCCGGTAATGGTTCCTTGCAGAATTGATTCCATGATATATACTCATTACGCTCGCCGGCAATATTATCACGCTGCAGTTTTTCAACTAAAATTGTAATAATCATTAATATTCAATACGTGTTAAGGCCAAATCAAACTCAACTCACATAAGAACTCCAAGTTCTCCGATGTTAAAGCGCGCTGTGTGCAGGAGCCAAATTTGGTATTGAGCGCAACAGATAATTGACACCAGGTGACACGATCGGTGACCACAAACGGATCACGCACAATATCAGCGAACGCATTGTCCCAGGTGATGGTGGCCCACGACTGAGGCTCCTGGTTGCCATGTACAATGACCACAACGGGCAGCGACAGGGTCCAAACGCGTATCTGATAATCATTCACTGTGGTTGTCGCATAGAAGAACAGTGCAAACTTCTCATCCATGACGCTCTCGGTGCCCTTCTTTTCGGCACGCTTGATCTTCTTTAGCTGCATGTTCCTAAAGCTGGCGGAGAAAACATGATTGCTCTGCTGGAACTCCATGGTGCTGGAACAGTTCTGTATCTCGCCGGACGATTGACCAGCTAGGCTGCTGTTGGTCACCTCCATGTGGGTGCCGCGCGTCACAAAACGCTGTGCCTGCAACTCTGCAAAGAGATGAGCAAATAAATTTCGGTAATTAACTGATATATATGTATTCATATATTTGATCCTTACCCGACATAATAATGCACTCAACCGTTGGCGGATTCATGTGTATGCCCAGCTGTGAGCCGAGCAGCCAACGCACCGAGGCCGCAAATCGGGTGTTTGTCTTCATCACCTGCGGCGGCTGTTTGTCCACAATAAAGGCGGAGCATACCAGATTCTTTTGTAACACATGCACCTGTTCGAGCAGACAATTGACCTCGGGATCATCGTTCATTAGTCGCACCATTTGCGTCTCCTTAACAGCCGTCAACAGATGGGTAACGAACGATTCCAAAAGTTCAAAGCAACGTTGTATATCGTCGAGCGCATTCTCGCTAAACTGTGCTCCATTGCCGGCGAGTGCCTGTTGGCGTCGCCAGTTCTTTAGCTCCGTTATGACCATATCCTGCAACGCTTCGTAGCACATACAACTGTGTCGCAATCTGACCAGCAGCGATGTTCGCTCCGCATTCAAACTCTTGAACAGCTGTTCCGCATCGGGTGACCGGGGCGCGTTCAGCATATAGCGATAGTTCTGCAGCAATAGCTTGAGGCTTTCGGAGCATGCGGAGAACTCATTGAAACTTTGCACAATCTGACGATGGATATCGTACAGTTCGACCTTCTCCTTAATCATTGAGCCGGGGGTTACATTGCCGGCCATATTATGCATAAGGCTTCCAGACATGCCGCCAGCCATGGGCGATGTACCGGCAACGGCCACACCCAACAGCTCATTGGCATCGACATAGCCGCCGTTCATGTTAACGGCATTAACAGCGGCGGCAGCGGCAACTGCTGCGGCATTGTTCATATTATATGTATTCAGCGGCATCGATTGGCCCGCGGCGGCAACGGCAACACTCTTCTCGGCGGCTAACTGCAGTTCCTTTTGCAGGCCGTTGCGCAGATGCGTATAAAGCTCAAGGGCCGGCGTGCGTTGGATGAGGGCGCAGAGCTCGACCAGGCGGTATTTCAACACCTGATCGCTGGCACGTGTCGATAAAAGCTTTTGCTGTAGATCCTCAATAAATTTAAGCGCAACACGTTCCAATTGATTTGTTGAATTTGGCGTTATCTGTTCGGACCTGGGTAAATGAACGAGAGAGAGATGATAAAGAGAAGAGAGAAAAAAGTATTAAAATATATCATAAATTGGTTTAAAACCAAAGTCATTGTCATTGGTTCGTCGTTGCTGTCTTTAAGTTATGTTTAATTATAATTATCGGACGCAAAATTCTGAGAATTTTCACAAACATAAAGCCAAAAGTAGAAGAAGCAAAAATAAACGAATCTCTTTAACTGTTATCAACATATTAAAAACGCTTGATCTGGGCTAGATGTTTTTTGAAATTATATGTATATATTGAAAATGTTTGAGATGAATCTGAATTAATGCTTAGTCTAAGTACCTTAGCTTTACCCAAATGGAACCCTAATGCAAATAATTGGCATCACACTGTGGACACCCGGTAAGACTACTCACATTATTCTGTCTTCGATCCAGGGCGCCAAGCAGAGACGCAGGTCGTACAGACCCTTCTTATTGTAGTAAGCAGCCATGCGCTGCTCGCAGTCGGCATGGCTCGAGATGCGCTTCCACAGACTCATGCTGTTCATATGTATATATATATATATATATATATATATGATATATTGATATTGGATGAATATATGGATGGGTGTTAGGCGAGAGCGATGCACTTGTTGCTGCGGCTAATGCTGCAACCAGGTGGCAATGACAGGGATTATACTGCAGACGCTATACATATGCATATATATATAAATATATATATATATATATATATATCTATAGATGAGCTGGATGGCCAGTGTTGTAAAGTTTCTGTTTCTGTGTAGCTTTTTATTTATATATACATATAAATATTATATTTAAATATGTGTATATTATTTGGTTGTCATGCAGTCGATTTTGTCTTTGTTCAATGCATTTTTTTCTAGGCTCTCGGGCTGCTTGGTGGTGGCGGCGGCGATGACCTGGCCAAGGTCCAGCTGCTGGCTTCCACAAGCGAATTCGAAGTTGGATTCGTCCATAAAATGCACACGCACAAACGGAATGTTAGGTATGTGAATGGTTATGGATAGACAAAACTATAAATAAAATATATATACACATATACATAAGCATATAAGTGGCAAGGATAACATGAGGGGGGAAGGAATAATATATATGTACGTATGTATGTATGTTTTTTTGTATATGTATGCGCGCAGCTGTGTGTTTGTGATATGTGTCCATGTGTGTGTGAGTGCCTTTAATAAAATCATCTTCACAAAGCCCAAATCATTGAATAGAATACAATCTAGTTATGATGATCCTATGATACATGCAAAAGGCTTTAATTCAATTATGAAAGCATTTGGCTACAGTGATACCCTTTACAAAACCAAAGCATGAAAATCCAATTATAGTTATTATGATTCACAGAAAATCTGCACAGTTGAAGAGAAATAAACCAAACTTTTCGTTTAATTTGTTTATTAGACTACTTTTACGTTTTAAGTGAATCAAAATATGACAATGAAGTTTGTAGAAAAAGCATCCGGTTGCATTATGCAATGTATTTTGCTTTATTTTATTTTACTAAGATATATATTTGCAATTGGGGAAGGAGAGGACAGTGAATAGCAGTGGATACACAAGTAATCCGCCTAAAAGTAAATAATGCTGACGCACTTTGCGTCCAGCTACAAAAGAGGGGTCATTGCGTGTGTGCGTTGAGTGTGTATTCGCCCGGTTGTTGTGTGTTCTACTTTATACAAACAAAGCTGGGGGTAGGGCGATAGGTGTATAATGGTTAGTGGTAGAGATATAGCCATGTACTGGCAAAACAAAAACAGTAATTACCATACCAGAAATAATATGGCAAAAGATAAACAGCGACAACAGCTCGCACAACAGTGTGAAAACAAGCAGAATGCATCCAGAAAGTGGGCAAATTATCAGAGATACCCATGTAGAATGATGGATACCGTGGGACAACTGGACACTCTTCGACAGGTGTAAAAATTAATTGCTCGTCGCAAATACACCCATTAACTGAACTGCCTCAAATAATGATAATATGCAATCATCAACATCAGTTTATGAGCGTGTCGCGTCGTGTGGGGGACAAAAAAAAAAAAAAAACAAAAAACGTGATCACCAAAGAAACAAACAGCAGACGAGAACAACAAACAACAACAACCTGGTAACCCGAAGACCCCAACAGAGCAACACATGCCCAGACATTTGTTTGCCTTTGTGGTCGATACGCTAATTTTCGTAGTTCTCTAGAAAAAATAAACAAAGAAAAAAAGGGAAGAGAACGTAGCGCACGTAGCAAATATGAATGGCCAAACAAGCCAAACCAGTTGGACCAGGCTCAAAAAGAGAGCAGTCCGCGGCAGCAACGAAAATTAGATAAAAATCAAATACACACACACACACGCACACGCATACACACGATGTGCAGCAGGCTGTCGAGATGAAAGCGTGTCACGATATGAGCTATTTTTCTAAATATATGTTTTATATTAACATATTTTCATTATTTATAGTTATACTACATTATAAATTCCAATGTATAAAAAATTATATTTACATTTGAACTTACAAATCACCATGTTTGTTGATATTTAATACAAGAAATATAAATAATAATCAAGAATGAAGTTACGAATACCATAATTGTATGAAGATTACATTGTTTTAAATATTTAACTTCTCTATATAAATTTACTTAAATTTTGCAAAACAGCGGTAATATAATTTTTCTTTCACTTTTGGATAAAAAAAATCTTTTAATTTTTAGCTGTTAAAAGAAACTCAAATTACTTCAAGTTGTAATTAACGATCTACTACATTCTTCTAATAGCGTTTCACGCTCTCATCTCTAGCCGGATGAGAAGCCGCGCTAAAAGGGACAAAGCCAAAAACAGGTCAATCCCGTGGCCTGTGTTACCTGCAGCAAGTCGCCTGGCGCAGCAATGGACAAAAAGTAAAACCGATCGGATGTGCGGCTGACTAACGACTCTGAGCGTAGGTAGCTGCCAAGCATTTTGTGCAATTCATGGGACTTTTCGTATACCCTGTATGCATTGAAAATACGGGGTGTGTGTGGTAAGAAACAGCCAAATTGACACAATAAAACGCAGTAATAGCATTTCCATGTTTTCAACTGATATGCAATTCACAGCACATACTTTTCTCGCATTCATTTTTGGCTGAATAAAAATGCAATATATTTAAACAATATTTAAGCCCTGAAAATGTAATATATTTTCAGGCAATAAGCTATAAGAATTTCCCAGAACTGCATGTCTGTATATGCGGAAAAGTTGTGCAGCTTATAACCTGCTATGGGCCAACAATAAGTCAAGTGCACCCGACTGAGGAGTTCTTATTTATTTCGAGCTCAATTTCGTGCTCCCGTGTAGCCAAGTAGTTTTCAAGGCTGCGGTTGCTGTTATTGGTGCAGCATCGCAGAGCAAATGCCAACTCGGTGGAAATTATTATTATTATAGCTGCCGTTGGCATTGTTGTTGTTATGATTTTTAACAAAAACATAACACATTTTGTGAGCGTATAAAAATAGCACAATTTCTAGCAAAATGGCTGCTGGAGCCTGTGACCTTGGAACAATTCACCAATGCAAAGTGCAAATGCAAAATCATGCATTCCTTGTGCATGTCAGCGAAAGAGAGAGAAAGAGAGAGTGTGAGCGAGAGAGAGCAAAAGAGACCAACCACCCACACAGCGGGCGAAGGCACTCAACCAAATAGCTGGGATTCGTTTCCCGGTGTTTGTTTATATATCGACGCTGTTGTTTGATGCGATTGAAATACACCTGCGTCACCTGAGATACCTGACAATGTCTCTCTCAACTGATATGGTTAAAAATAACAAATCAGCGTAGAAGCCAGACTATTTTTTAAGAATTATAAATATATAATACGGCAACTTCTATTTTATACGTACGTATCGAATTTGTTATTAACAATGAAAATGTGCAGGCTATTTAAACAAAATAAGAAACGAGACTAAAGTGCTTAGAAAGCTAGAACTAAACTTTTATATACAAACGTGCTGCTTCGTTTATTTTCTTTTTTTACATTTTTAGTTTTGTTTTTTTGCTGTATATTGTTTGTGTAATTGAATCGCTTTACACACTTTTGAAAAAACTAATAAGATAATGTGTTATTACTTAGTATTGCAAATTAGCTGGAAAATCAATGACTACTGATAAGTGTAGTCAATATATATATATACATACATATATGTATTGCTTGGATGAATAAATTGGGCGGAAGCAAGGAATCAAGATTATCAAGACACAATTTGATAAGATCAACTTAACAGCTGATTGTGCTTTGTGGGCTGGAAAAATAGCTTATCACTATAATTCGCAGAAATTATTAATTCGATAAGTTGAACATGTTGAGAAATATTTTCCGAATTCAATGATTGTGCTGTTGTTTCCATGAAAATGTCCAACGTGAAAATTATTTAAATTTCATATTTGGATAAATTATGTCGAATGGAAACACAACAAGAATCAAGGTTGTAGCTTATTGTTTAAAGCATATAATTAACACGAGTAAGAGTCCGCTACAAATTATAATTAATGTGCATACTAATATTAAACTTACAAATGTATGTATATGTATATATGTATATACATATACGTGTACTATATGCTTTAGCAGCCTTGATAAAAGCAGCTTTTTAGCATTCGACCTATAAATATGTGTGAGAACGAGCCAAGCGTGCGAGCCCAAAAAGCCACAAAATAAAAAGATACGCCTTTTTATTTCTGTTGTTGTTTACCTGCCATACAAAAATAAAACCGATCGAAACGCAGAAACAAAGTTGGCAAAATTAATGAGGGAGAGAGAGAGAGAGAGAGAGCAAAAAGCTGATAACATGGAATACGAAATCAAATACTATGGAAAATCAACGAATGTTATATACTGCATTAAGGCTACAGTTTATTGAATTTAAAAAATTTTATTTATATATTTGATCAATTTTTAGGTAGCACTATAAGGGAACGTAAAAAATTAACGTTAGCAATAATTAATGTTACTGTGAGTAACACACAAAATTTTAGTGAAATTCCGTCCCGCATAATTTTTTTTTACATGATACCGATATACTGACCATATATAGCCATAATAAATTGATGTAAAGATTTATTAAAATATTATAACACCCCTGAGAAAGGGTATTTCAAACAAAATAAATTCGCGATAACCGGTTGTGTCATTGACGTTATGGACTATTAAAAAAAAAAAAAATAAGTAAATCTTTCGGCATTTTATAAATATTAATAAAACACACATTTTTGTATTCGCAAGGAATAGAGCGGTTTTTGTGAAGCCCCTCAGTGCTGCAGAGCGACATATGTAATAGACAAAATCCGACAATATTAATATACAAGATATAATACAATTCATTAAATAACTGATCTGCACACACGCACAAGTATGCAAAGCAGTGTAATCAAATAAAATTGAACGGTACAAAACGTGGTCGTCAATGGGTTAAAAACGTGTCTACAATCTGCTTTGGGTGCAAAAGCAAGACACATATACATATATGTATTATATTTTTCATATAAAATTCGAATAAATTTTTTTCAACAATACAGATAAACGTGTATCTTCGTTGCGCCAACAAAGCATTGACGTAAATATTTTAAAGTATTTCCAAAGAACTACATTTTCTCTCCTTATGTAAATTATTTAATTGGAATAATAAATATATCAAATACAAAATGGGTCTAATAGGAAGTACAAATATAATTGATATGTACCTTAAAAATCAAATTGGTATGCCAAAAATTATACAAAATTAAAAATTGTCGAATATAAATTTCCTGGAATATGTTACATTTATATAAAAAAAAAGCTAGTATGAGGCGCCCTTGACCTTTTTCGCAAAACTCGATTTTCATCTCATTTTCAGTTCGATGAAATACGTGTCTATTGACGTTTTGTGTAAAACAATATTTAATACAAATATGTATCCAACTGAATAACAAGAATGTTCGCACCACCACTTAATATGCCTTAAGCATAGGGTATATTAACCAGTGTAATTTTAAATAACCCAATTTTTCGATTGATAGTAATTGATAATGTAGTTATTCAATGCTAACAATGATATGAATTACAATTTGCCGGAAAAGGGTGAACCCCATGTTGAATTATTTTAACTGCTAGTCCTAAAATATTATTTTCTACGGAGCACCCACAACTAGATAGCTAAAAACTGTTCATATGGATTTTTATTACTTTATTCTCATGAAATTGATAAAGAAATAAACCTACTCTGGTGATTTACAGAAGGTGTTGACATCTTTTCGGCCTATGTACATACGTACTTTAAATTTTAGATCTTCGTAGAAACAACAAGCACGAGTTTCGAGTTTTATGACGTATATATGTTAATAATACGTGTTTGGATATTGATAAAACTCGCATATTTGAGAATAGAAAAACAATACTGGCGCAAAATAGAGATCGACTACAAGAGAGTACTTTGTTACATAGAAAGATACGTATCTAATAATGAAATGTATAAATATCCCCGATGTAATTTAAGGGATCGTAGGTAAAGAAGATACAAATTAATTAAATGCATGTCATTTTATTGGAAATAAAATTTGTTTAACAGTGCCAAATGAGTAAATTGAGGAAGCGATGTCAAATAATTAAGACTATCAGTAATTCTTTAAGCATGGTTTTTACTACCTGACACAATTTAAAATTTAAATCACGTTTTATATTTTGCTATTATAAGAAATGCATTTAATTAAAGTAAATATGATCTTTAAAAGGTTCCTAGCAGCTGCTTATTGTCTGCCAGCATATTAAATCTCTTATTTTTCTACATTTAAAACTTAAAATATTCGCGCAAACTTGTGCCTGAAAGTTAGCCTTGCTTTCTGCTTCTTCTTCTTCATCTTTCTTTTTTATTTCTTTTCTAAGTTTGTTTTGCAAACGCCACTTGCAAAATGACCTTGAGAAAAAAATTGTGCCGCTTGGAAAAACTGGCGCAAGACTCAACCTTGAGAAATGCATGGGCAAAGAAAGTTGTTGTTGTTGTTATGGCTGTTGTTACAGAGAAAATTGAAAAACTGGTTAAACGACTTTTGATTTTACTGTGCTCGCAAATCAATTGACGTTGTTTGCGATCTGTGGAAAACCCAGCGAGCAATTTGAATAGCATTAAATTCAAAATGCTGATCACATCGCCAGCATCTAATAAACCATGTGTGCACATACATATTTACAGACACATATTTTTATCTGCATCTGTATCTGTATCTGTATGTGCAGCTTTAGCTGACGCTGAATATGTATCTATCTGAAGCCCACACACGTTAAACCGTCAGGCAACAAAAAGCAAAACAAAAATTCCTCGAACGTGAAAATATATAAAATGCCTCAATTGCATTTTTAGCCTATGAATAATGCTACTGCACAAAAAAGCTATCGACAGCTGATAAAAATCGCTCTTTAGAACAGAGCTAGCGCTAGTCAAATACCAGACACCAGCACATTTGACGTATATATATAAATACATAAATACATAAATAGGCGATAATTTGAGCCAATGTGTATGATTTTATTTTTTATATGAAAATATACATCCAATTTCAAACAGCTATCTTGGTTAAAATTAGACTATCAAAAGAAAATAAAAAAAAAAGTTTTTGATAGAGCATATCAATGTTCTTTAAGAAATCTTTAACAATCTTTAACAAATATATACTTTGATAAAAATCGTATTAAGATCACAATATTATATCACAATTTCTATAACAATGTTTACTTTTTTTAATGTGTAAACATTTATTAATATAGTTTAAATTTAAGAAAATTAAACATATTATATAAATTCTATGGAAACATAATCCCAAACTTAAGACTTTTGATATAAGAAATTTGTTTGTATATTTTAAATAAAGCTATATAATTTATTGTTTACTTTGTAGATAACTCAAAAAGTTAATATATGTTCTATAATTGCATAAGAGTCTCTTAATTGGATATTAGGCTATGCGATTGTTATTTCCATTTTGTCCTATATCTTGATTCATCACTAAAATTTTTTAAAAGTACCGCAAAATCTTTGAATATAAACAAATTTCAACAGCAGAATAATGCTTAATGCGCAAGCTAGCGAACATTAACATTATAATTTTCTTTGTGGTTTTAGCTAAGCAAACAGATTCGCTTGCTAAATAAATAAAGCCAACGATATGGCGTTGACGACGCCGCCATACGGCGTAAGATAAACAAATGAAAATTTATAGATGTGTGTGTGCATATATAAAAATATATGTACGCAAGATCCGTGCGAATAAATAAGTAACAAGGAATTTTTGTTTGTAAAAAAAGGAAGACGTGCAAATTAAGTAGTAATTATCCAAATTGCTTTAAACCACTGCGAAAACCAGTTTAAACATTTGTATGAAAATCATGTTTCAATTGAAATCGTGACTTTGACAAGATTTGTAAAGGGCGTTACATATGTAGAGAAATTAATATTTATTGTCACTGGTTACTAAGCAAGGTCTGTAAGTGTGATATATTTATATAACATATAGAAATGTCTGTATGAACTGAGTACATGCAGCAAATTTATGTTCTTTATTCTTGTCGTTTTCAGTTGTTGTTTTTGTTGTTGGTGCAGTTGCCCTTTGCTTTTTTGCTGTTTCAAGACTTGTTTTTGCTTTCCTGTCTGCCTGCCTGCAAATCATTTTGTGATATTTTTATTCTACATCCAAATTTACGCTATAATAAATTTGTTGGGCATTTTGCAACGGACAATAGAAAAAGTGCCCTTAATATGTTGTGTTGTGTAACTGGCAAACAAATGTTAAGAGCTCTGCAAAATCATGTATATTTGTTTAAAGAAACTAAATAAAAATGTAATCCATAGTATACGCTTAAATTAATTACATCAAAAATAAACACATTTATTCACTTCAGGTTACTAAAAAATTAAGGGTATAATTGGTTTCGACAAGGGCCAACAAATATTTCCTTGCGTTTTCAATTTTTTATAAGCAAACAAATACTCTCTCACACACACAAACACACAAACACACACGCACACACTCACATGCACACATACACAGATATTTACTGGGTGCTGCTTTTGTGCTATTTGTTATTGTGCTCATAAAAGTTTAATAAGCACTCGTTTGCTTGTACATGAGTGTGAGTGTGTGGGTGTGAGTGTGTGGGGTGTGTGTGTGTATGTGTGCTTTTGCCATTTGGTGCAACGAAGCCTCCTAACATCAAATGTCAAACCCGCCTTCCACACACCCCATCTAGCGCCGCATATTATATTGAGCAATCAATTATTGTTGTTTTTTTCTCTTGAGATTTTTACCAACTAAGCAGACTAATAAAGAAATTATATATATGTATGTATATTAGCAAACAATACTGTACATATAAGTATCGATACTTGTGTATGCACATACATATGTATTTACTATTTAAAATTTTGTGCTGTCTGTGCTATCACACACACACACACACACTCACATTTAAACATCTGGCAATTGCTTTTTCAAGCATTTTATTTACTGCTCAATATTTTTTAATTACAACAACAGTGATTGATTAAAGTTCGCACACACACACACATACATGATAAGTACATCTCACTATGAAACATCACTATAAACACTTTTAGAATTTGTAAATTGCTTTGCAGTACCGTTGCCATAAAGGTGTAACACAAAGCAGAGCGAGAGAGAAGTTCAATTTGACTAACCTTATCGCAGCTTATCTATTAAAAGGCAAACGATAGACGCGATTACGAACGCAGAAGCAATTGGACGCAAATGTTAGTGGACAGCGGCGTCATTGACACGACGACGACGACGACGACGACGACGAGAAGAAAAGTAATTTGTTCAAAATGGTAAATGGCAACCCACGGCCAGTAAGAACGTGTGCGCAACACATTGAAACGAACCAACGAACGAACGAACGAACCAAGACCAGAAGAACAGAACAGAAGAAGATAAAGTGTTGAGCGGGCAGAATGCGCAAGGCGAAGCGACGTCGCAGTCTTTGTAAGAAAGCAAGAGTAGGAAATGTGATTGTAAGAGAGACAGGGAGAGAGATAGAGAGAGAAAGATTGAGGTAGTGAGAGCGAGCAGGCAGCTAATATATTCGCTGCTATTGCACTCGAAAAATTCTTTTGCTTTTGTTTTTATGATTTTTCCAGGAATTAACAACTAAAGACGATGGCCATAGCGACTGCAACTGCGACATGCGCAGCCAGCAAGAAAAAACAATAAGAAACAGGAGCGCAACAAGCAGCAGAAACAACAAGAACAACACGAACAACAACAGAAACAGAAACAACAGAGTTTACAATAACGTCTGCCCAAGTGGCAACACATGATTTTGCATGGTCAGGCGGCACACACACTGCACACACGTGTGTAAATAAATACATATGTATTAGTACACATGTATGGGTTTGCCAAGTGTTGAATTAATATATTAAAACATGAGTCAATATCAAAACTAATGTTTCGTAGACAAAATAATTAAAATATTAAATTGTACTTGTTTCCTAGAATATGCCACAGAAAATCTTCATGCTACGGAACCAAAAACAAAGTGCAGAGGCAACAACGGCTTGTCGCCCGCCCACGCATACAGCCCCCTCACCCCCAACTCACGTCAGCAGCCGACGTTTGCTTGTTAGTTTTTTCTTTTTGTGCACAGCGACGTGCCCGTGTTTTGCTCTTTTTCTCTATATATTCTATTTACCTTTAATACACAAACAGCACAGAAGGTGTAAACACGTACGGAAAGTATGTACGTATGTTGGTATTGGTAGCGATGGCTCCACTATAAAACACGAACACACACATGCACGCGCACACACTAATGCAGAGCTGAGCACACACGCACACACATTAAAGAAACGCAGAGCAGACCTTTTCCTCAGTTTCTTGCTTTTAATATTTTGATATGTATTTGCCGTTTTATTTTTAAATTGTACACATACACTTACACATATTAAACACACACAGGCACACTATCACTGGATCTTCGTTCGACTAGATGGCTATTCACTTTAGTTCTGTTATGTTCGGTAAATAATATATAATTTGAGCGGGCTTTGAATTTCAAATTATAATCAAACAATTATTTTGTTTCTTAAATATTTGATTTGAATTACTTTCGCAAAAGCCTCGAGGGCACACCACCAACGCGAGTGGACGCAAGAACACAAATGTAAATCCAAGCTATTAACATGAATATCCGACCTACTGTCGTACTCAAAATGGCACTGTTATGCAAAGAACAGTTGGGTGGCCAGACAGTTGAAAATTCCATTTACAGTTAAAACTTAACAATTTGAGCACTTTTGAATTTCTATTGAAATCAATTTGGGTGACAGATAAATTAGTCAAAAATAGGTTATAACGTAGTGTACCTAATTGGGGATTCCCCTGATTCCTTTTGGAACACAAATAGTTTCAACACAGCTTACTTATATTGTAAACAAGACATAAAAGTTGAAAGCCTGTAGCAGCATATTTTTTTTTAGAACGTTTTTGATTAACGTTATCAAACCTTTGACAAATGCCCAATACTGGCTAGCATTATCAATATTGACGCGCCGCCTTGTGGTAGAAGCCAGAGCCAACGTCAGATGAAACTGTGACGTTCAGTATGTATTAAAATTTAAAGGTAATGTTAATAAATTTATGCAATTTAATTGATTTTTCGCAAAATTAGAATTTCAGAAATGCTCAAGTGTGATAGTGTGGCAACGTTGGGCACCTGTTGTGCGCCAGCCGCCCACAGGGAGCAGCTATGACTACAACAAATCAATAGTCTGCTCAATTTGCATAATTAGTGTAGTGCCGACACTTACCTGCTCCTCAGCAGAAGTCCTCTCTTTCTTTTTTAGAATATATATATATGTATATATATTTATATATATGTGTGTGTGTGTGTGTGGAACCTTTACGAGCAGGCTCAGGTGAAACAACAACAATGTATACACACCGGTGCCTAAAAACACATCCACCACATATAGCACGCGTGTAGGTTAGAAATAAACAACGAAATATGACTTGCGTTAACAAAAAATAATATAAATAAATAAGCAATTGGTATTTGCGCACTATTTTTGCACAACTCAACGCGACTAGAGATGACTGATGACACAAAACAGTGCAGCGCAATGTTATCGAAACGAAAGCTATCGTTGGCGTTGCCACATTAACTATAAATGGAATAGCTTCGATAAAATAAATAGGCGCCAGTTTAAAAAGATTTCACATGATATATTAAAACAACATTGTACATTTATTTATTGCTAATAAAAAATACACTAATTTATAATTTACTAAAGTATTGTTTAACTGACTGAACATTGGTAAATTCAATGCTTTTCAACAATATTTTTTTACAGCTTTTGCTAAGCGAAGTGCATTTATACACACATTCGACACTCGACAAAAAGTCAATTATACAATAGTTTGTTTAAGTAGAAATAGTGCTACATATACATTGAAAAGTTATTGTCCAAATAATGCCCTTAAGTACAAATTAAGCACCAAATTCAAGCTGATTGCAATTGGAGCCCACAATTTGAAAATTATATTGTTTATTTATTTTTTTTTCTTGTGTTTACTTTCAGCTTAATGAAATTAATCGAATTACATTGAATAACAAAAGTAAGCGTTTGTGTATTCATCATTAGTATCCCACAATTAACAACTAAAAAAATATCAATCAAATATAACAATGATGATGCTGCATCTGAATGCTGCACTAAATCCTTTCATGCTATCCGAACAATTAACTTAAGAACGAAAGCAGTGCGTTTTTCCTTATCATTTGGTGTGTGTTGTGTTGTATGTGTGTGCTTGTATGTATGTGGCCTTGTATGAAAATGTGTGTGTTTTAAAGGCCATTTGTTACTTAGAGACCACACCACGCTTTAAGTGGGACAACTCAATGAGCCAAGCCTTGATTAAATCATACGTGGAGAAGCTAATGCCCACGGCAATGGGACCTTTAATCCAGTTCATACTCAGGCCTTTATAGAAGCCGTTTTTGACGCCCTCCTCCCTGTGAAAAGCAAAAGGATTAGATTTAAATATCGGAATCAACCAGTCGCGGTGTTGTACTTACTGATAGATTTTTATCAGCGTCTCCAGTATCGTGGGATAACGCTCGCTTGCATCGGGATTAACACGCATTGTCTGCATGCGTCGACGCACAATGTCCAGCGGATAACTGGCCGTTTGGCCGGCGGCACCGGCGGCAGCGCCAAACGCCAGCGAGATGAGCGCGTTCGGTTTTGTATTGCCAATAATTTCTTAAACGCATAAAATGTAAACGTAAAATGTAAGAACGAATACGATATAGTTTTGTTAAAACCTACCATGATATTCGCGCTTGAGTGTTTCGTAGGTAAAGAAAGAGGTGCCCGCATAGGGTATCACACCCAAGACGGTCGCCCAGTAGCCACGGAACAGCGTTCGTGGACCCTCCTCGACCCAAATCTTGGCAAACACCTGACGCAGCGTCCGATAGCCCGTATAACGATCCGTGACAGCCATGCGAGCGCGCGCCAAATCCAACGGATAGGTCAACGATTGCGATGTTATGCCCGCCAGCGAGCCAGCCACAAAGCGGCGTCCCTTGGTGCTGTTCAGGGAATTATTGAAAATGATTAGGTATTGGTGTAAAAAGTGTGTAGGCAAAGTGTGTGTGGACGCCAACTGACTTGGTGCCATTCTCATCCACCCTCAGGATGCGTCGCCACTGTTCGTGGGAGGTGAACTGAATGGCCGCATAGGGCACAATGCGGGCCATCGTCGCCGAGTTGCCGCGCCACAGGGCGAGCACGCCCTCCTTGGCGTACGTCTGTTCCAGATAGTTGAGCGATGCTTTAAACGAAAATGGCACATCTTTGCGTATTTGAAAATTGATTTTCGTGCGGTCCAGCGGTGCAATTACTGTCTTCGCCAACGCTCCAGCCGCGGCGCCCGATATCAGACTGATGATCACCTCGTCCAGATTGTTGCGCACTGCAAGAAAAGGTGGCAGCAATGAAAATTAATTATAATGTAATATACGTTGATAGGGTATCTAGTAGTAGAGCAGGCGAGTAGATGCAACGCACTTGTCAATTTATTTTTTTTTTTTTAATGTTTGTGGTCTTGGTTTAATTTGATTATCCGAAATTCTTAATTGTTAGGGAATCGATGCTAAGACTAATAATTTTATATTATATTGAAAATACTATATATAGATACGTTGAGTTGTGTAAACCAAATGTAAATTTATTTAAAAAGTTTAGAAAACGTAGCCTTTTATATATATGTATATGTAACGATTGAATATGTGTAGAAAAGGGTATATTATATTTATGAACCTGTTGCTTACAGCCATGTTAAAGTTTGTCTGCATAATTTCAGAGGCTTTACGGCCTAATAGTACTAACTAAACAAAACTTTTAGTAGTAGCAATATTTTTGTTCCTCAGTTCATCAATAAATATGCAATTTTAGGGCCGATAAAAACAAATTTTATTATTTATTTATTATTAGATCAGACGAACAACAAAAAATAATAATGAACCAGAACATATATTTTATGCTCCGATTTAAATATTTTTATTTACGATCACACCCACTTCCCCCACCTACCATTAGCGGTCTTTGCGCTCTGATCGACGGACGCAGTTGGGCCAGCTGTTATCCTGTGGCTATCCTCGTCCTCCACCACGCCTGTGTCGTCTGCTGTTGCCGCATTGTTGGCCGTGCCGGCGGCAACTGTGCTGCTTAATTGACTACCTGTTGATGTTATGGACATGGCCATGTTGGGCTTCTCTATAAGGCGGCTCATGGCAGACTAACCCATAGATAGAGAGAACGAGAGAGAGAGAAAAGATATTAAAATTGGCATACCAATTATTTGTACTTTTAATCTTCCTGCCCCACAAGAACTAATCAAAAGTAGTTGTCGCAATTATTTGGATTTAAGCGCTTATCAGCATTGGGGCGTGTCCGTTTGTGTCAAAAATATCACACTGATAACAAGAAATAGGTTCTTCACTTTTCTTGCACCCAGATGGCAAACATCACACATATAAAATATATATATTATACAAACGAGAAGTTTCGCAACTGTTTCAACATTTGTGTTTTTTTTTTGTTTGGCACAAATTCAAGAGTATATAAATAAATTATATAATGTTTTGCAATTAGCGAGTGCATTCAAGATTTGGTTTAATAAATAACAAATGACTATCAAATTAGGAAATTTAAATTGTAGTTTTAAAAAAACGTGTAGGATTTAGAATTCTGATAAGATTGTGTGTCAGTTGTGGGTTATTTACACTAAACACGGCACATCTGTATGTACATTATATACAGTCAAAAAACATCCAAGTACTTTATACCAAAATCAAGTTCAGGCATTCTTAAAATGCTTAAAATGCAAAAGTTGGAATTTGGCTAAAATTATTTTTGAAAAAAAGTTCTAGAGCACATTACGCTTATTTTGAGTATTAACATTTGTTTAAAGTATATACATTTTTTCTAAGTGTATGTCTATAATTTACGTAAAAAAGAAAAAACCGGTTGTTGATACTCGTTAAGAGCATAGCAATAACAACAAATTATCACCAAAAATTAAGAATAACAAGCGTGCTTTGATCAAGTGGAAACGCCTCAAAGCTACCCTGTACCTACATTCAACCCAAGATGCACTACAATTATTTTTAAAAACATTGTTGACTCTGCATTTAAATAAGGAAACACAACTTTTTGTTCAAATTTGATGGCAAATAATATTATTAAAAGTTCAATGTTTCAACAATTCATAACTTGGCTAAAACTAACCAGATTCGAAATTTGAATACAGTTTTTAGTTTTGAATTGTATTGTACTTATTTTATTGTATATATCTTAAGAAACTCTACATTTAAATTCTAGAACATAGGAAGAACTCAATAGTTACAGGGTATAATAAGCATGTGTGTGCGGTCACACACCTCCAAAACTACTCTCATATAAACATGTATATACTATAAACAGACATTGGCATATTTATAACAACATATACATGCATGCGTATATATATGAATATATTTTATATAGTATATATTGCGCACACAGCCTCGTTTCCGCATTTGCGTTTCTGTGCGCGGTTTTCAATTGTGAATAATTGCACCTTGAACAAGTTTGGCATTGAGCAGATAGATATAAGTGTTAGCCGTGATAAAGAAAACTATCTTTAATGATAAGATAACCGTGTGACCAGCTGCATGAAATATAGCATTAAAACATCTATTTAGCGCATAAGCCTTGGCGATAAGCCAGTAATATGAAGGCACATGTAGATTTAGCTGGTAAAAATTATTTATACTAGAGAACTTTACACTTTCTAATATTATATTCGAATTCCGATAAGCATTGGAAATGTGCGCAACAGTTTTACTATAAAAATCAAGTCAGCACAATGTGTATAAATATGCAAAAGAAATTACAAGCAAAATATAAAAACTATATTTTATTGAAAATACATTATTTCATGGGTTTCTAATGGAATGCCATTGCACTAAAATATAAGGATCCTTATAAAAAACAGTATTTTGGCATATTATTATTTTTTATTATTGCCTTTTAAATGTTTTTTGCATTAGAATGTAGACATCTATCTAATTCGATTTGCATGCAAATCAGTTACGTACCACGGTCAACTGGATGCTGTGAATTGGGTGGTAAAGGGTGAAACATGGCAGCCGGTAAAACGAACGTAAACAAGTTCGTTAAACGTTGTTTGTTTGCATTCAGTAATGCTTGCCGCTTATCTACATATACACATGCACACACACCCACACATACGTACTGAGTATGTTTGAGTGTGTTTATAAATAGATTCACTCTTATTAGATTTGACAGTCGTCTGCTTGGAATCGGTGGGTAGCTTGTGGCAATAACAACAGTAACTCTGATTAAAATGAACTTTGCACTCGGCTCAATTCGCTGGTCAGCGCATGCAAAAAAAACTATACTATATGCATATATTAACTATATATTTTTCTTATTTGGCAATTGCATGTAAGCATATTCTGATTGGAACGTTCAGGCAGACTCACGCACAGCTGTTGCTTAACTGTAATTCATTTTCAGTTTACTTGTTTCCTTTGTTGTGAGCTCCAAATATGTGGCAACCCCCGTCCAAAAAACACTTCCCATTAATAAATGCATTCTTTGTTTTGCTTTTGAAAGCTTTTGTATCAAATTTTTCGTTGCATCACACACACTCGCACACACTATTCTTATATAATTTTGGCCAAATTTAGACATTTCAAAAATAGGCTGGCCAGGCAACAATGATAACGCACCTTTGTTTTTGTTGTTAACACAGATTCTTTTGCGTATTCGTTTTGGCATGCAGCAGCAGCAACAACAACAACGATGCAGTCGTCTTGCAGCGCACGCACATGCACTCACTAGCTGTGGCTGTGCACGATTCTGGATGCCACGCACATTTATTTTGCTTTATATAAATATCAGCATATAATTGTTATTATTTAATACATAATAATAATTTTGTGGCGCGGCTTTGCCTCTACGTTGTTTCTGGCCAATTGACTTCAAGAACTGGGCTACAGCACTACTATTGTTGCCAGTGCTGCCGGATCGCTCAAAATTTGTATTGCATGGCCTGAGAAGTGTGGCAGTAGAGCTGTACATGGTAGTTCAATTTAAAGAACAGGCTCCCTTCTTCAGACGTATCGTTAATTTTGTCAATCTATCGTTTTATTAAAATTTAAAAAAAAAAATAATAATAATAAGTAAATTTAATATGCCTAGTTTTATATTACATTAGTAAATTTTTAATCAACTGGTTTTTACAACATTAAAATAAGAAAATCAGAAAGAAACATCGGTGAACGATGATTATTTGTATTGCATAAATACATTCAAATTGTGTTTTATCTATTTTAACGAATAAAAAGAATAATAGAAATAAAACGCTTAATGAACTTTTTACTGTAACCAGTTCATTCGCTCAGTCGAACTAATTTAACTGCAATACAGCCCTATCTGGCAGCATTGTCCAGCTGCAGCTAACTTCGCGTAAGACGCACTCGGAGCAAAACAGCAAAATATCAAAGCATAAAAATATATATGTACACACAATAAAAACAATGAATATGTCGAATTTAAATGATTTGCGCTCCTACTCACGTCACTGGCTCACCGAATTCATCGAGCAGTACCAGGAGGAGGAGTGCCTGTGGCAGCCAAAGCATCACGACTACAGCAATCACGCCGCCAGAAATAAAGCCTACGACAAACTTGTCGAGAAACTGAAAGAAGTCGAACCGCATCCGGATCGCGCCATGGTCGTGCGCAAGATCAACTCGCTGCGCTCGGCATTTCGGCGCGAGTACCGCAAGTCGAGCAGCAAGAGCGACTACGAGACGCGCCTCTGGTACTACGACAAGCTGCTCTTCATAGCCGATCACAAGTCGAAGCGGCATCCGAACGAATTAGCCGGAAAGCCAAAGCGAGAGCTGCATTTAAATTTCGACGACGAGGACTCGATGGATTACGACGAGGAATCGCACCATACGCCACAGTCCCAGCACATCGAGACAATTGTGCCGAACAGTGCGAGTGATGAAGTTGAGGCCGAGGTGAATGGATCGAATAATGTGGTGGTCAGCACTCAGGGCGCCACGTTAAGCACCATCTCGGTGACGCCCGCGGACTGTGTAACCCTGGTCAAGGACGAAACACACCAGACGCACAACGAGGTGGCCGAGGCACATCAGCGCCTGGTGGCACAAGCGACAGCCGCACAAACCTCGTTGGCTGCAGCGGCGGCGGGCGGACATGCGGTGAAGGTGCTCGAGATCACATCACTGGACTCTAATTCGCAGCGCGAAATACAGCAGGTAAATAACTCCCATTATGCTATGTATTTCGATATAACTTCGCCTTCTTCCGTGCCCTGCAGGCCGTCAACTCACTGGAGCACCATCAGCAGCAGCTGCAGCATCTGCACCATCAGGCCAACGGACACGCCCAGCCCGTGCCGACCATACAGATTGGACGCGATCACTACCAGCCGATATTCCCCAGCGCCGCAACCACTGCCTACGCCACAGCGCCAGCCGCGACGCACCGGCACGAGGACGAGTACGATGCGATCGGCGTGAATGTGGCCAGTAAATTGCGTTCGATTAATCACACGCAGCGCATCATTGCGGAGAAGCTGATCAGCGATGTTCTGTTCAACGCGCAGCTCGACAATCTCACCGTTAATTCATCATTGACGCAATAATCTAGATAAACAGATTATTGGTAATTTTAGCTTTTAGAAACCCGCCACGTTCCGCTTCAGCTCGGAATTGGTGTAGTTTATTTTTACATAAGTATAAAATGTATATTGTCATCCGTTCATGTGCTAGTTTGTATATTAAAGTTTAAAGTTCTTTTTAGGTTTAATAACTGCAGCTAATTCAATGCAATAAACATAGTTTTTAACTAGAATTAATACACAATTTCAATGTAATCATTTTGTTGGGCTGTCCTCCGAATTCGCCTTTACCTCTGCACTCGCGCCGCTTGTCAGTGTCTTCAACGCATATTTGGCCAACTGCAGAGAAGCAACATACATATATAGACATAGTACTTTCCTCTGATTGATCAGTTTTTATTGGCGCTTACCGTTACTGGAGGCATATCAATTTGTTCTTCAGCGGTCACAAGCGTTCGGTTCTCTTGCAATTTATTCCAGCCAAAGTGTATGGCGATCAGGCTGGGCACCATTACCACGGCGACCAGATTGCGCGATAAAAACGAGGGTTTTCGTGGCGCCGCCATTGTTATTAACAATTCCTGACCGAACAACAACAATAATTGTTATTATTTAACATCATTGTGCATCATCGATAGCTTGCTGAGTTATCGATACACTTGATAAGGTGCTAAATATGACATAAGAAATAAGTTGGCAGCACTATTGATATGGCGCGAATTTAAACTTAGTTTGTAGGCTTTTCAAACATGTATGTCTTGCAGTTGTGTATTAATTATCTAGCAAGGCAATTTTTGTCTTTATATGCGATTCTCAGGAATTCAACTAATGCCTGTGTGTTATTTCTATAGATGGGTGGCTCGCAATCTCATTCTCTCTCTCAAGCTCTCGGATCTTATTCCCTCTCTATTATTATAAGTCTCGCTCTGTATTTCTTACTTAAAGAATTGAAAGTTGTAAGTTTGTTATTTTAATGCTGTTTTTTTTTCTGAGGAAAAAACCATTTATTTTAGTATTAGAGTTTAGATAAAAGTTATCAGGTGAAGAATGATTTACACGTAATGTAAGATATCTTTACACCTTCCAAATTATAGAACGCTCGTATTTGGATTATTAAGCCACTTTTCTTTAAGTGTACTTGTTAGGGAATTAACACAAAGGGTGTTTATATTTAGCCAACACGCCTTTGTTTAAGTGCAAACAGAGTAAGCTGTAGCTATCTTGTGAACAGTAGATGCTGCTGAGCGCATTAAACAGATTTTAAAGCTGTCCGCATAAATTCTATATGAATAGATAGGCACGTGTCTTATGTATGTAGTTTCCATCATCCACTCTCTCACTCCCACGCACACCTGCTTAGATCCTAGAGCATACAACATGCAGATAACATTATTTCTACATACATACATGTACATGTAGAAGCAAAGTACTTTGTAATCGGAACCAAGGCCGTGCAACGGAGCTTGTGAACTTCGCACACAGGCAACACCCAAAGCCCAACAACAGCGCTGAATAAATATGAATACAAATAAACAAGTGCCGGCTAGTTGATGCAGGCGTCACTTGCACTAAGCGTTAGTTTTGGCTGCGCTCGCAGCCGATTAACAACAAAGTGAGCGCGAGGCAATTATTGATGAGTTTCTAAAACACAAAAAAAGAACCCAAATAGTTTACAGCCGGAGTAAGAGAGAAGTGAGTTACAGGCTATCGTTGCTTCTTTCACATTTCTTGTTTTATGTTTTCTTTGGCTGCATGTTCATTTTTTTCGCTCTTTTTTTATTTGTTCCCGTGCGGAACGATGTAAACAGTGACGAAATTGCTAAAATCGATAATCGCCTTTGTGCGCCTCCGCCTGGAAACTCTTCGGCCCAACAGGTAAGTTTTAATCGGTTTCGGCTGGCGTCTCGTTTTTGGGTTGAAATGTGTACTTTTTGCTGTGCATAAATACACAGCAGAAGGCTATCCAGCCCACAATATTGAAAATTGCGGCCAGCATTAACCCATGGTATAGAATCAGAATAATTTTCTCACGCCGCGTACCCTCATTCCAAGGCAAATGTTCCGGTTCACGCTGGCGAAGTATATCGGCGAATTATTAAAGGGGTAGTAGTTTTATAATGCGGATTAACTCTTCATATCAAGTGGGTCAGTTAAACCATTTAGTTCATTGATTTAGAAATATTGGAACCCAATGGGTTCAGGGTATAAAAAGCGTAAAAAAATTCAAATGATTATTATAAGAAAACGTGCTTAATAGAATTTTGTTGTCCGGTAGATTTAGCCTTTATTAGAGTACAGATTGTCTTTTTCTTTGAGACTATAATTAAATACTATTTATCATGTTATCAGATAGTGCCTACTGTATTATACGCTGCTCGCGCAGAGCGGCTATTTTATCGGCTCCATAGCCCAAGAGCTCGCCGAGCACCTGATCCGTGTGCTCGCCCAGCATCGGAGGCGCGGTGCGAGCATCGTTGCGTGCTTCACTGTAGACGACCGGCGGACCGACGACCTTGACGCTGCCGTCGAGCGCATGCGGCAGCGTTTTGACCAGGCCAATGGCCTGGATGTGCTCATCCTCGAACACCTCGCGAATGCTGTTGACTGGGCCCACCACAAAGCTGGCGCCCTCGAACAGACCCATCCAGTTCTTGGACGTATCCCGCGCCAGTATCTCGGCCAGCAGCTGGACCAGTTCCTCGCGATGCTTCACGCGATCCTTGTTGCTCTTGAATTTGGCATCCTGGGACACCTGATCAATGCCCAGCCTTTGGCACAGGTCAACGAACTGTGCATCGCTGCCGGCGCCCACGGTCAGGTAGCCGTCGGCTGTCTGGAAACTCTGGTAGGGCACAATGCTGGAGTGGGCGGTGCCCCAGCGCTTCGCCTCGATGCCAGCGTTCAAATAGTTGCTGGCCACGTTGATCAGCAGCGAGCAGCACGTGGACAGCAGATCCACATCGATCTTCTGGCCACGTTTTGTGCGCTCCCGTTGCAGCAGCGCGGCCAGAATGGCGCCGTGTGCATAGAGGCCCGTCGCGATATCCGTCACGGCCACGCCCACCTTGCTGGGCGGCCCCTCGCGTTCGCCGGTGATGTGCAGCAGACCGCCCACAGAGGAGGCTATCACGTCGTAGCCCGGCCGCTTGGCATAGGGTCCCACGGAGCCGTAACCGCTGATCGTGCAATAGATGAGCTGCGGATTCAGCTGACGCAGCTGCTTGTAGCCCAGGCCGAAGCGCTCCAGCGTGCCGGGCACATAGTTCTCCACCAGGACATCAGATTTGCGGGCGAGCGCGTGCATCAGCTCCCCGCCCCTCTTCATGTCGATGCACACGCTCCGCTTGTTGCGATTGGGCGCCAGAAAGTAGGCCGCGTCGCCGCTGTACTCCAGAAATGGGGGCCCCCATTTGCGCGCCTCATCCCCGAAATGAGGACGCTCCACTTTGATGACCTCGGCGCCCAAATCAGCCAGCACCATGGTGCAAAAGGGGCCGGCGATGATGCGGGTGAGATCCAAAATTCGCACGCCCTTCAACGGATGACGCTCATCCGTATTAACGTTGACATTGTTATTGTCATTGTTGTTGTTCTCGCTGGCAGCTGCAAAGCTTCTCAAGCTGTGACGCACAGCAGCTGAGCGCAAGAGTTGCAATCGTTGTAACCACATAGCTAACTAGCGAGAGAGGGAGAGAGCATTGGAATATTTCCAATCAATTGTTGTCTGTTTATGTAATTACTGTTACTTTCGTTGATGTTGTGGTTGCTGCCGTCCTTGTGCGCTGCGTATTCTTTGTGGAAAGTTTCCCAGTCAACGGCTGATCAGCCACTGAACTTAACAGACAAGAAATACCTTTGAGAGCTTTCTTGGCAACGCCAACGTTCATCAATTTCGCTTGGTCTCTCTGTTGTTCTTGCATATTTATTTAAGTATATTATCACAGCATGTTTATCATTATTTAAAGCGTTAATTAAGCTTTGCATATATACATATGATTATTTTAGTCTGTAGTTAACTGCACTGTTGGTATAAATTTCCCCTTAAAATGAGTTCATTCCCTTAAAGTTGCCAATGTGCGTTCACTTTATCTCTTAGTTAAGTTCTCTTTTACCAAAGCCCACTGGGAACGCATGCTTTAACTGAATTTTACTTTTCTAAATTTTACTTTACTGATAATAATCTAATCTAAGTGTGTTCCAGGCTATATTTTATTATTTTTGTTTATTTTTTGTGTTTCCAAAGTGCAAATTTCTCTTTCCATGGACAAGACTTAACCTATCACAACTGTTAAGCGCTCGCAAATTTCCCTTAACGCCGTTCTCTTTCTCTTATTTCGTATTCCTGCATATTTACTTAATGAAATGATAACAGCATATGTTAACTTAGCTTTGCGTATAAATACATACATGCATTGATGTTTTAAAAAAGTACAAAATCATTGTACGTGAAGAGAAGAATCTTAGTCACGAACACAGCGCTTTTTTTATTATCTAAAGCGATTACTAAGTTAACATGCATTTAATTTAATAGTCTATAGCTTTACCAATTGAAATAGAGTATATTTTAAATATTTTACCTTAGTTCTTTCACAGGCTGAGCCATTAACGTATTAAAAAACAAGTCGTTCACGTTCTTAATTATTACTGTGATTTTGCAAATTTTCGGTATTTTGCTTTAAAATTATGGGATTTACACAACTACATATATACATACCAAATTTGGTGGCTCTATCTTTAAAATAGTGGGAAATATTCAGCTTTCATCGATTTGCGATTTAATGTGTATCGACATGTTCTCGAATCTTAACTCTTTGAAGAGGATAACTACAAGTATTTATCTAAAGTCTCTATCCTTCAAAGCACCGATAAAAGTTGCTTTCATCCGAACGGACAGACCGACAGCAGATGGACATTGCACCAACCCAATATACTCGTTTCACTCCGTGAACAAGTATTAAAATAAAATAACAAATAAAAAATAAATACTGTATTTTTCCAACAAGTTCACAGGCTTCAAAGGGCAAAGCTTAAAAAACGCATAAATTCTTTGCGAGAAAAATGACTTTTAATTTTTGTTTACTCAAAATTACTGTGAGATCTCAAGCTTAAAGACTGTAATTTAAATCATGTGGACGGCTTAGGTTCGAGCACATCCCCAAGTACTTTAAGCGGATATTTATATGTATTTGTCTATAAACAAGGGCCTAAATTAGCCGGCTATATGTTCGACTCCCGTAGCATTAACCGCTAATGGTTGCGCAATTAAAAGTCAATTTTAATCCCATAGGCAGCTAAATAGGCAAACATTAAAGTGTTTACAAAACAAAACAATTCAAATTTACGATAAATGCCAACTTGCAATTAAAAAAATAAAACTTGCGTCAGGCATTAGTAGCCCAATATATCTGGCCGTAGAATCTTTCGAGTCATTTTTACATATATATTCCATATTTACCATATCAGCAGGTACAGACATATGTACATATATATTTAAAAATACTTGTATTAATATTACTTCTATTTGTTTATTTTCTAATAACCTTGCAGGGGGTTATATAATTTTGTCCATCTAATTTTAATAAATACAAACAGAAGAAGAAATCAAAAAAATTCATCATTAATTTCAAGTTAAAACTGTGTTTTCAAATTTTAATGCCAGATTAACAATCACGTCAAACCAGGCATAGAAAGTCATTCTTTATTTTAAAGTTTCAATTTTACATTTAATATGAACGTTTTGATTAAGAATAAAATTTTTGTGTACAATTCCACAGTGATATTTGAATTATGCGCGTCGTAAGTATGTATGCAGCAAGTATAGGATATCTTTGAGTCGTGCACTCTTCATAAGTGAACTCTTGATCTTAGTTTCCATTTAAATTTTACTCGGTCTTTTCGCGCGAACGTCACTGTAATTAGCCAGCCTATGTGTCAGAGCTATTATAATCTGTATAATTAACAATCCAAAGGGACAACTGAGCTCGGGTTCTTCACATCTGAACAATAATGAGAAAGGCAAATAAAGTCCAATTCGTACGTACGTAAGGTAATTGCTGTTTTAAAGGAAATTTAACATAACAAGTCATTAGCTATGTTGACGCCATCGTAATCCATAAAGAAATTACAAATATTGTTGATATAGTTTAAATATTATTAGTTTATTTCCTCAGAACAAGTGGGATTTACAAGTGAACTTTAAAGCGACCTGAATTTAAGAGCGCGTGCTCTTTGCAATTACTCTCTTTGTGACGAGAGAGAGAGGGAGAGAGAGAGCCGAACCGGTTCGAGCTTTTGGCTCAGCTGGCGACAAGCAGAGCTTTAAATGTTATGTTCAATGCGGCCTGAACATTTATTTGCTTAGCACGCTTCGTACGCAACGGTCAACAGCGCAGCTTAAAATAAAATCCAAATAATAATAATAATAATAATTGTGATAAGCCCCCACACAACAACAACAACAAGAATAAATAGTGCAACAAAATGAAAGCCAGTGAAACGTTACGCATGCGTTTGCAGCGCATACAAAGTCGTCCAGATAAAATGCAAATCAATTAATAACAATTAAAGTAGAAAATAGCAACGATTTTTTATTGCATAAAATGCGGTCAAACACCAGAAAGTATTGCCACTAGTTGTTAGCTAATAGACAAAAAAAATATATGAGTAAATAAATTCATTATAAATAGAAAATAAAAGCCAGAAATATTCGAAATAAAAAAGTATTAAGCCATCGCCAGGCGAACGTACTCGTGTTCGTGTCGTGTCCGTGTCGTGTTCGTGTTGTGCAAGCGCAAAAATCGCAGCAGTCGCTGCTGCTGCTGCTGCTGCCGCAGTTGACGTCGCTGCCGCGCGCTGCAATTGCAGTCGGGCCAGCTGCATATTGCACAATCCTGTCGCTTGTTGGCCAACCCGTTCGTTCAAGCGAGCTTGCCGTTTATTCGCCGTAGCTGTTGTTTATTGTTTTTGTGTTTATTGTAAATTTGTAAATTTCACTTCACGTTCGTTTTTAACGCAAAGCCGTCAAAATTGCTGTGCTACTGTGTTCCAGGATCCTGGGGTACATCATGCGTCGCTTCTTGCGTTCGGCCATGATCGTCTTCAGCTGGTTTGTGGTGCCCTACAGCCGCTACACCAACATCAAGGTGATGCGGCGCAAGCTGCCGCCGATACGCAGCCATCTGCTGGAGATACCTGCCGTCGACCTGGCCAAGCTGATTCGCACCAGAAAGGTAAGTCCGACCGCAGCTAGAGTTAACCAATTATAGCCAACATACGCAACTGACCAAATACCAATCGTTGCTTAACTTGGCTAAAATAATGTTCAAAAAAACCAAAACACATTTCAAATGGATACTTTAATTGAACGCACCTAAAAAAATGACGCTTGCAAAATACGTTTAGACAGACAGTTGAACAGTTAGCGGGGCGTGGCCGCTGGTGGGCGGGCAGGCAATGCAGACTACAGTCCACTTAACCACTTCACCGACAACGGTAAAGGCCAACCGGAGCACTTGCCACATCCATTAGATACTTTCTGGTAAAATTGAGGCATTGCTGACGCAAGGCTGATTTTGTTGCCTACTTATTGTAGACAGGTGGACGCCCATGTCACAGGTGTCCACTGAGCCTCACCTCGACTTCATCTACATTATTACCAACATTAATGATGAATTAGCCGAAAAAGAGTATTCAAAAAAATGCGCAACTCTCAATTATTTTTGGCTCAAATTCCAACAAGTAAACATTGATTTAAAAAACGTTGCGTTTTAGTAAATTCAAGAAAATATTATCAATATTATAATAGGATTTATAGATTTCACAATTTATTTGAAACATTATTATATTGTTAAGATTTAATGTCAAAATCCTTCATCTCAAAAATTTAATATCATATATTAAAATATGGAAACTTTGATGCATTTTGTAAAAGATATCCGAGAGACTTACATTAAGTTAAGTTGTGTCCAGTAAAACCAGAAAGACATACTCTGTGAATTACTCATCCTATTTTCAGTCGAAACAAAGCATTTAATTATGTATGCGAGCGTAAGTGGTTTCAAAATCAGCCAGTAGAAATCCCAACGAGAAGAGCTACTATTCGCTTATATTGGTTAGCTAACCGCGGCCTAGAGAGCTGCCCCGGCTGGCTGGGCTTTATCGTGGCCATATCAATAACATCTGGTTACTGCCTCAAATTACACACGAGTCTGTCGAGGCAGAAACACGCGTGCGCATGACGAATCTACCTATAAAGAGTATCTGCGAAATATGCTCATAAATAATTGCAATCTCTGCTCTGGTTGTGCTTGTTGCAGTTGTTGCTGTTGCTGTTGCTGTTGTCGCTGTGCTTCTTTAGGTTGGTTTGTGTTGCTCTGTAAGATTCATTGCGTTCATTGGTCCACATCCACATGCAGCGAGCTCTTAAGGTCATGACTTGACAGACCTTATAGGGCCAGCACTAGAGATGGGCAAGTGCTGAACTTTTTCGAACACGATAAGGACACGAACTTTGAATATTTACTGGTCGTTTTTTCAGTTTAATACTAGTTGATTTCAACAAAATTTTATTCTATTTTTTGATCTTTGAATTTTTTTGTTTCTGTATGAAATTTTGTCAAGAAAACTAAAACTAAACTCAAAACTAGGTCCCATATTTTCTTTTTAAATATTTTGAAATAATTATAAAGTAGTTTTTAATTAAAAAAAACTTTTGTCGTCTCTTCTGTTTGAATTCAAATAAATAAAATTGTATTATTTTCGTGTCACGCAAAATTACAGACACGACACGCGCTCAACTTTAACCTCCACACGCACGCACTCTCAGATATTGCGTTTTCTTTTGTTTCTCATAATTTTAATTTTTTATCGCAATTGTTTATGAATGTTTGTTTTTATTGCACGTTCGTCTCCTATTCAGACAACACTTAGGTTTCTTCTGGTTTATGTTGTTTAAGTTTATATTCATTTTGTTTATTAGCAGTTTCATTGCCTTAACAATTGCCTCATTTTGTTTACGCAAATTTTGAAAACAATTACACTTATTATTCGAGTATTATTTTTTTATTTATTTATTTTTTTTTTTGCATATTTTCTTTATTTAAACTAGTTTCTGCTCTGACATCCCTATTATTTGACCGGGTTATCGTCGGAGACAATTGCGACAGCATTTTACTTAATTACTACTCAAATTGAGATTTATTTAAACAATAAGTGGGGGCATGAGCTGTGATAAATGTTTGCAAGCGACAATTAAGTGGACATGATAAATTTAAATAGACTGGCAGAAAATATACGAAATTAGAAAATTCTATAAATACACTCAAAGGAAAATTAAAAAAAATTTTTGTATTTAACTGAAGACAATTTAAACTCTCCATGTTACGCTAATTTCATGTACGAAAATTTCTAGAGTTCAATATTCTGTATATTACTTTTCATTTAAAATACCCAGCTTAAGAATATTTTAAACCAAAATATTTTTTCTCTGCGTGCAGTCAAAATTTTTCTTAAACCAGTTTATTAATTATAGTTTTATATGTTGATTTGAGCCTTCAGCGCTTATCAATCTTATTCAATCAGTCTAACCCCTTGATATCAATCATCATTTTCATGAAAATGGAATGTTTAAAGCAAAAATGACTCAAAGCTCACGTACACAACTCACCTAAATTATAAAAGCAGAGCAGGTAAAGCTTTTCACTTCCAATGCACTAATACATGCACAGTTACCAATACATATGTATGTGCAGCAGTGTAATTTTTCAGGCGATTGTAAAACTAAAAGTGGTTAAAAGTGGGCTTTTCTGGCCAGCACATAGTGCAATGGCCAACTGCTGTTTAAACTTGTTTTTTTCTCGGTTTTCTTTCTGCTTGTCTTTCCTTACAATTTCAGCATGTGAGTTTGTATATATATATATACATATATATGTACAGATGCCGAATCTGTGTCTGTGTGTCGCGATTACATGGCTGTTGAGTTTTGACTCAACATTTACTAAAGGCAACGTGTGGGGATGTGCATGTCAAGCTTCGCATAAAATAAAAAAAAAACATTAATAAATTAAATTAGAAAACTAACAATTTTAAAGGAATTGCATTTACATGCAACTGTTCTTCATGTTTCGATCGGACTCAATCATCTCTATATAAATCGAAATACTCTGATAACCAAATTTGTAGTTTTAATCAGATAGTCCGAATAAATGTAATTTATTATTATAATAAAATAATAACTTTAAAAATTTAACTTCATCAGCTGCTTCCGTAAACATATTTAATTTCCTGGTTTTTAAAAAAATCTCTTAACATTTTTGAACGCTTTCTTGTGTTCTGTTTAACTTGAAGTCTATATTAGCCTGTGATATCTATACAAATTATAAAGTACTTATTAATAACTTTGAACACATGTCATACTATGCAATAACTTTTTTAATTATATAGAACCAAAGCGGATAATACTCTAGGTTCACAGTTTAATTGTTATGTACGGATACGAATAGTCTGATTTAATAATGACGCGTACCTTAGTTCTGTTAAACTCTAAAATTCCCATTTATTTATACAGGGTATAAACAATTTCTTATGTTTTCTACTTATATTTCGTTTTCTTTTTGGCCACTCTGAGCCATGGGCACACCTATACATTTATATAGTTGCTGTGCAACGTGTAAATTCCCCCCCACCTGTCTTCTTACCCAACCGATGTTCGAGTTTGAGCTGCGATTGCAACTGATTTATTATTACAGTGGAAGTCATTGAAAAAGTCAAGTAGCTTTAAATTTAATGATATACATATGTATGGTTAATTATACATGTTTATGTTCATACATACACATGCTTGCATATGAACACCGTATTATTACCCAGGCAATAACTACGTATGTGAATAAATATGCAATGCACTTAAGCGAAAATAGTTAAAGCACTTAATTTTTTCAATGTAACTTTTGTTTTGCGGACATTGAAATATTACCAGCAATGTTCGAGTATATGAAAAAACTTGCAAATTTTTACTTGATTTCAATTTTATTACATTATTGCTACTAAAATGTAATCATTAGAAATACGTAACAATTTCCACATATTTTTATTATAGAATATTTTAGTAAGTAACATTTGTATCTCTTATCAACACACCTTCAAGCCCATTCAAATTTATAGATATATGTTCTTGATCAGTAAGAAAGCCTCTCTATCAGTTTTGAGACTATCGCCATGTATTCGGTATATTTATGAGATACATTTTTATGTTTTTCAAGATACCCAAATCAAAATTCTAACTCTGTGTGTGGAACTAAGTTCCTAACATAAAAGCCAACTTTATGTTACTATATTATGGTATAGTTTCCGTTTACAATATAAAGTTAAGTTAAGTTTTCACAAAATTATTTTTACATAAATTTTCCGTTCCTTATCCAATCGTGATATCCCGTTGAGCACCGCAGCGCTACCGTCCTAAAAAATCGGATATAATCCGTTTTTTTTTGTTAAAATTCGAAAGTTCCAAATTTGAAAGGTAAATAACTGGTCGCCTTCTTTAAAGATCGGTACAAAAATTTGGACCCAAAGATCTCACATTGAAAACACCCATAAATTTGCCAAAGCTAAACCGATTTTCATGTATGATAGCATTCTGTTTGTGATTTCTTATTTATATCGATTCTACATTTAAAATCGATGCATTTTTGAAAAATAAATTTTTTTTATTTTTTTTTGGAAAAAAGCATGTATCCCCCCTCTTATCCATTAAAAAAATTTGTTCTTAAATTTAAAATTGCGAGTATGCATTTTTTATCGATTTTGCTGGCCACAAATAGTATAAAAAATAACATTTAACATGATTCTGAGAATGTCAAATTTTTAGTGAAAAATCATGCAAAAATTTAGAAAAATTTGGACATGTAAGGCCCACGGACCCAAAGATCTCACATTGGAAACACCCATAAATTTGCCAAAACTAAACCGATTTTCATGTTTGATAGCATTGACTTTTCATTTATATCGATTCTACATTTAAAATCGATTTTAAACAAAATTTTTATATTATTGGAAAAAAAGCATACATTCCTTACTCATTTTCAAAATAAATTTTTTTCTAAATTTAAAATTGCTAGTATGCATTTTTAATCGATTTTGCTGGCTACAAATAGTATAAAAAATAACATTTAACATGATTTTGAAAGGGTCAAATTTTAAGTGAAAAATCATGCAAAAATTTAGAAAAATTTGGACATGTAAAGCCCATTTAAAAAAAAATTTTTTTCAAAATACCAAAAATTTTAAAATAACAATAATTATAACGTGAACGAGTATAACGTAGTCGGTAAGGCCCCGACGGCAGAGCCTTACTGTTTTTTTTTTTGTATTTATTTATTGTCTTTTCTCGTTGCCGCACGGCAGCCACAATACAATTGGCAATGGTGCATGAATGTGAATTTTTATTGATTTTAATTTAACGTAAATTGCTTTTGTATTCTCGCTGAGTTCTTACAAACAATTAAGCGTCAAGAATGGAACGTGAATAAAACAACCATAAAATTAAGTACATAAATGTTGCGGAAATGTTCAAAAGATTTTCATTCGATTTCTTTTTCAATTGCAGATTAAAAGCGAAGAGGTTGTTGAGGCCTATATCGAACGATGTCGACAGGTAAATTCGCAATTGGCAATACGGATTACCGGATTAATCACTTGTTGGTCTAAACGTGTATTCCACAGGTAAATCCGCTGATCAATGCCATTGTCCAGGACCGTTTCGAGGAGGCGCTGCAGGAGGCGCGCGAAATAGACAATGTGATTGCTATGGGCATCAATAGCATTGAGTCCATGGAGGAGCACACACCACTGCTGGGCATACCGGTTACGGTCAAGGAGAGCATCGCCGTCAAGGGTTTGACCAATCAGGCGGGCCGCGTCTTTAAGACGCCCCAGATTGCCAAATCGGATGCGCCCGTTGTCGAGCAGATCAAACGCTGTGGCGGCATCATATTGCTGGTATCGAACACGCCCGAGTTGTGCCTCCTTTGGGAGACGTACAACAATGTGACGGGCCAGACAAAGAATCCGTACGACTTGAAGCGTACGCCGGGCGGCTCCTCTGGCGGCGAGGCGGCGCTCTTGGCCAGCGGCGCCTCGCTGCTCGGTCTCACATCGGATATTGGCGGCTCGTCGCGTTTGCCCGCCATGTTCAGTGGGATTTGGGGCCACAAGCCGACACCGTATGCCGTCTCGTTTCGTGGCCATCATCCGACCAGCGATTTTCCCAAATGGGGGGATTTCTTTACAATTGCGCCCATGACACGCTATGCCAAGGATTTGCCGCTGCTGCTCAAATGCATGAGCGATCCAACTGGTCCAAAGTTGACGCTGGACAAGGAGATTAGCGCCCATGGTATACGGTTCTTTTTCATGGACAACGACGGGCCCTCGGGCATGATGCGACCCCTCAGCCGGGATCTGCATGCGGCCATCAATCGGGTGGCCAGCGATTTTAATGCCAAACGCGTTAATATACGCAAAATGAAATGGTCATTGGACATCTCGCTCTCGGCCATGTTGACCATGAAGAACATTGAGACCATTTACCATAAAACGGAGGAGGGCGAACAGCCGAAGACCGTCTGCAAGGAGACGGTTAAGTATTTCTTTGGCTGCTCGGACAGCATATTGCCCTCGGTGATCTTCGGACACTTGCAGAACTTCATGAAAATTATACCGAATTCACGGCACAAGCATTTGGCCAGCATCATCGAGGCGCTCAAGACTGAATTCAAGGAGCTGCTCGGCACCGATGGCGTTTTCCTCTACCCCACATTCCCCAATACCGCCCATCAGCACTATCAGATCTATCACAAGCTGCTGGAGCCCATGTACATGGCCATATTCAATACGCTGGGCCTGCCCGTTACCAACTGCATGATCGGCTTGGACCGGCGCAATCTGCCCATGGGCATTCAGGTGGTCGCCAATCCCGGACAGGACCATCTCTGCCTGGCCGTCGCCCGCGAGATGGAGCGTCGCTACGGCGGCTGGGTGCGTCCGCCCTCCGAGGATAGCCACAGCCACAGCCCGTCCAGTGGCAAGCGGAGATGAATCGTCTCCTCTTTTCTGCGTGATTTTCTTTTAGTGAATTATTTCATTTGGCATTCACATACATCTTTCTTGCGAGTCCATCGAGTGAAGTAACTCCCAAAAAAATGTTTGTTAAACTTAATATTTTGCTTAGTTTTTCTTCTTTGGGATTTACTTTATGTGTTTATTATTTTTATTTCTTCACAAGCATCTGAAAAAATTTCACATCACATTTTAGTTTAAAATTTTCGTTATGAAAATCATTGCCCATTGTACGGAGTATTAAATTATTCATTTTTGTAACTGTTCGAAATGCTATTCTATATCAGATTGTCTGAATATATATACATATATATACATTCGTCTAGCTTTTAAGTGTTAGGTTTTATGCCCTGCAATTGGCAGAATAGATGATAATTATGTGTATTTTTGTATATTTCATTTTAGTAATTATTTTACATAATACGTAGACTTGATGATACAGCTTCAGAATGAAATATGTATTAAGGCTGCAAAAATTAAATAATTAAAATAATAAATTTGGTTTTATCTTCCAAACCTTTTTTTTTTTAAATTTTTAAATTTTCTTACCCGAAACTAACTTTGGATAAACAAAAAAATAAACATACATATATTTTGCAAATAGCCCAAAAATGTATTTTAATAAAAAAAAATTGTTTACAGGTTCGAGCCTGTTTGCAGTCTTGATATGTATAAGAAAAATATTCATTTGAGTTGTTTTAATGGAATTACCATACAGATTCGTAAAAGATCTGCATAAATTTCTACCAGAAATGACAAAACAAGTATGTATATTTTTGCATTGAGCCAAATTGTTGAATAAAAATTGTAATACCAACCAAAATAATAAACAAAAACCTTAATTTAAGAATTTTTATGGCGCAGGTCTCGCGTAAAACAGTTTGGCCTCGAGTTCAAGCAGAGTCTTTTGAGCTTGGCTAGGGGAGTGGGAAACAGAGGAGCAGCAGCTCAACTAGACAATGTTATGGGCTAATAACGAATATAATAAGCTACAGCAGGCAAAAGCAAAACTGGCTAATAAGCGGCTACTGCCAGAGTCCGCAATACAAATGGTTCCACTTGGCTGCCATAGCAGAGAACACTAAAAGCAGAGTTTTATTCGACTACACGTGTGTGTATATTCATGTGTGTGTGTGTGTGTGTGTGTATGACAGCACCTGCCCCTGGGCAATCAAGGCGCATCAGCACCGGATAATAATATCCCAGCAGTTGCAGTTGCAGCTTCGTATGCCCCGCGCCTAATTTTGTTAATACCCTGTATACAAAATTATTGATTTTGAGCAATGTTTGTATGCAATTTTGCTGCTAGATATTTGAAATTTAAAATATATAATAGTGCATTTTCGCGTCGAATAAGTTAGAGATATTTTACTCGAAAATATTTGAAATCTACAAACTTGGCAGCAAGTCTCTTACGGGTATTGCGCAGTTGGGCTAGGCTTTTGCTTATTTTTAAATGTTGTCATTTGCTGCCGCAAAGCTTATACACATTTTATTGGCCTGGCCTAGCCGGGCGGTCCGTTGGCCTGGCTTGGCGCACAGTTAGATTTGTCGACTACATTTTTAGTTTTTTTTTGGAGTAGCTCAAGGTTGTGCCAATGTGGTTTTCGCAATAGCGCTGCAGCTTGGCCTAAAGTTGTGTGCGCGAACGTGTTATTTGGCCAAAAATCGGCGGTAAGTTAAATTCTAGCTGAAGAATGTGGCGGCCAATTGAAGTTTTTCTTAGCTATGGCCATGCAGTGGCCCACAATTAACACACATACACACAAACTATGTATTTTGTCTGTTTTTAATTAGCATAGTTTGTTTGCAGCAGGCAGAAAATTTTAGACTACCTGTTGGTAAACAATAATAAAAAACAAAAGAAACAATTCAAGCCAAGAAGAGCTATGCTCACTGGAATGCCGATTAACAGCCAGAGAGCGAAAGAGAGAGAGAGTGAATGTGTTAGAGGCTACACATTGCAACAGTAACAAAATGCTGAGCGTAACAAATTTTATGCTCATTGAGCAGCCATAAAATTAAGCCGTTATCAATGCCCACGCACACATGCTTGGCATGCATAGATGTGCGCGAGAGAAAAGAAAGAGAGTGCGAGAGCATGCACTGACTGACCACTGGAATTGACAACATTCCAGCCAGTTAAAATGGCTGTCTTCAGTAAACTGAAGCAGCCAAGCCTATTCCAAATTCTGGGCGCTGAGCAGCTCGTTCACTTCAAAACTGACTTTGACAGCGTACGGTTGTGTCTGCGTAAACGGCTTTAACTATATATATGTACATATGTACATAGTTAAGACTGTACAATGTACACATTTTTTTTCTTGAAATTTTTATTCTGCGCATTTGAGGTGACAAATTTACTGCATATTTGTTTACCGTGATCTACGCAGATAGAATATACCTGTGTCGATTACCGTGTTAAATCAACTCAAGAATCAAGTGTGATCTTAACCCCGTAAGACTCAGACACGTGTTTGCTACACGGCAAATGCTTAAAGATGCCACGTGTAGGCCAATTTCACCTATAGACTAAATATTAGAGAGCTATTTTCTATTTATATATAGGCTATTCGTAAAAATTTTAATTTTATCTTTTTCTTAATTCAGGAATTAAAGATTTTTGCAAAGATTTCAACCTTAAGTTAAAAACGTGGCAAAACGAATTTTATATAATCTATTGATAAAATAAAATATATACAATCAAATAATAAATATATACTTGATCGATAAGCATTTCTTCTTCATCTTGTAAGACTTAATTTGTAAAGCATTTCTAGTATAGTTTGAAATTTCTTTTTATACCGACACATAAATTCTTTTTATATATACCTACTCGATGCATTATATAAGGTCCACTGTGAACTAAATACCATTATCTTAGATAAGATTTTGCTGCCATAAGAGCATCTAATCTTCGGCTCACAGATATTATTTAATATATAGTTTAACCTCAATTTAGAAAAAATCCTGAATATTCTTTATAAGTATTTAATACAAAATGCTGCAGCTATTTACATTATTCTCCGCGAATATTGAAAACAGATGGCATTTAATTAGGCCGACTTATTTTATACTTATGATTGCGAGCAAAGAACTTAACAAATTTAAAATGGAAAAAAATAGAAAACCAAACTGATGTGCACCAAAATGGGAACAAATGATGGCAGAAAGAAGGATGTGAGCGGCTCAGACTACTTCTCTTTTAGGGCTTGTGGCTTGCGGGCCTTGGGCTCAGGCGGATCGATGAGATTGCCGTGACGCACAACATCAATGTGGCCCAGACGTATCATTTTCTCCTCCCAAATTGAAATGTTTTTTCTGCAAAGCAAAGTCAAGTTAGACCATTTTTTTATAGAGATGAAGTTATTTATACGCACTTGTACAGATCAAGCTCCTTGCGTGATTCTGCTAAATAGACCGCTTTCTCCTCATCCGGGAGGCGCGTCCACTTGGCCGTTGTCTTTTGATGCCACTCGCGGTACGTTTGCTGCGGCAATTGTGGCGTATTCGTGCGCTCGCTGGCCACGAAACGCAAAAAAGCTGAAGCCGGTTTCTTGGGGCGGCCCAGCTCTTTGACCCGCTTGCGCAGCTGTTTGCGCTCCTTGGCATCGATTATGTCCTGTTTCATCTGTTTGATCTCGGCGCGCTGCTCGTCGGTTAATTTGGCATCGTATTTGGTGCGCTGCTCCAAATAGACTTCCTGATCCTTTTTGTACTCCGACTGCAGGCGTTCCTTCAGCTTTGCATCGACATCGACCCAGTTCTTGGAGAGCTGTCGCACAATCTCAACCGTGGTGATGTTTGGATCTTTGGCAATCAGTTTGGGTCGCATTTCGCGCATAAAGCGAAAATATGGCGTTAGCGGTTTCTTTGGTCTCGGCGGGAGGCCAACCCGTTCTTCCAGTGTCTTTGACTGCACCGTCGAGCTGTTGCTAATGTTGGCGGCGGCTAGAGGCCTGTTTGTTGTAGTTGTTGTGGTTGACGTAGATGTTAAATTGTTGTTGATTTGATTTTTACTATGTGCTGTGTCTGAGCTTTTGGCTACAACTTGCCTGACTTTGCTAATCAGCGACCCGATGATGGAGCCCCGCGAGAGCAGCGTCGTTGTGTAGATCATTTTCAGTTGGTTTAATCCTTAAAACGCGTGATTTAAATCTTATATTTTATGTTACTTTCAAAGTTGATGCATAAATAACTTGTTGAATTTACAGACAGAATAAGTTTACGTAAAATGCGGCGTTTTGCTAGAGTTGCTTTGATTAAGTCCTATCGATAGCACAGCTGACAACTTATCGTGAAACTATCGATACTATCGCTTGCAATCTATGGAGGACACTATCGCTATATATCGTTAAAATGTTGTATAGGTTCAAGTGAGTGCAAATAAAACCTACTTTCAAATACAATATATAGGCTTTTAACAACTATGTCAAAATTAAACGATTATATTATATAAACTATAATGCAATATAGTAAATATAAAATTGACATTAACTGTTAGTAGTTTTAATTTACATTTTATATAATTAAATTCTTATGGCTTAATTACATTAAGTAGCTGCTAGGTGGCACTAGCAGTACATACAACTCTGTGCGTTAACCAACAGAGCTACAACTCTCGGCTTCAAGCGCTAGAGGGCGCTGTTGGCGAAGCAGCTCTGATGTGTGCGACAGTGAAGGCAGTAGACGTGTAAGAAGTTCAACTATAGATACGCGTATATTTTAAATTTTTGAATTTAATGGAATTTAATAATATAATGCACTCAATCAATTGCAAAATGCGATTAAACTAAATTGCTTTAAAATACTTCATAATAAGTTTTGCTTGGCGGATAATGCGTTTGTTGTTAACACCGACTACATTTAAAATATTATATGCTTACGAGTATTATTAACTTCACACTGATAAATGTTTTTTTTTTTGCGGTCAAAACCAGATATTTTGCCTGTTTGCTGCAGTTGTTACGGCTGTTGACAATTTGTCGTTGGCAATTGTTGCTCTCTGTCGTTTTTGTTGTTGCGATTATTTGTTGTGCGCTTTTGGCCAATTTACTTATTGGCTTACTCCACATAGCGCAGACATTGTCGCACCAAATTTCCGCGACAAATGTTTACAACAAATCTATTTTGACAAACAATTTTCCCAACCGGCATGAATACAACTTTTTGAAGAAATGCACATGGATATAGATGTGTGCATTTTTTCCCGACTTCCGTCAAGTGAGCTAGCTAGTTGATTCAGTTGCCTCCCAACCGCATTATGTAACAGTTGCTTTTGTTTTTGTTTTGTTTTTTCTTGCAAATTGCCGTTTTACTGCTTCTGGTCGCCGATTTGTGTGTTGGCCCTCGTCGTTGCGCATACGCCCCGTGCGCGCGAATGCAATGGCAATTGTGCAAGCGCCTGACACAAATTCTTTAACGCCATTGGCCAATGTTGTCTTGTTGTTATTTCAAGTCAATACAAAATTCATATATATGTGTTTAAGTATATATAAAACTAGTTTACTGTGCAATTCGATTTGTTTAGGCAATTATCAAATGCGGCAACTGCATTTAAATTTTGCTCAGGCTGTTTTTTTTTATCTGCTACCGTTTCCTTAGTGATTGTGAACGTGCTTTGGGTCGGGCTCTGGCAATGACAGCGACAACGACAACGACAACGACAACAAACCGTTTGTCCAAATAGCCGGCAACATTTGTGCGCTCATATCAAACAGCTCTTCAGCCAAAAGCCGCGCAAGCAAGCAATAAAATTGTACAATAAAGAAAGAAATATGAAGACAAATACAAAAACAAAAGCAGATATATTGTGCTTGGAACTTTCTTTTTATGCGCCACTTTTAGCTGGCTTTGCTTTAGACAAACATTCGTCGTTTTTTGTTTTTTATTTAATTTTATTTTTATTTTTTTGTTTTTGGAGCTGCCTTTGTTAGACGCCTCATTGATTTTCATTTACAGCGCAACGACGGCCAACGTCGACGTCGACGTCGAAGTCAGCTGGCTTTTGACCATAATTATTGCAATTTAACGACGGCCAACACCAACGCTTGCCGTTGATGAGGTAACCGCACGAGTCTCGAAAATTGTGCCTGTCTTCTAGACCCAAAAAATAGAGTGGACCCAAACAGCTGCTGATGCTGCCTCGTGGCATTTGAGTTTTAGCGCCTGCGTCACTGCATTTGCATTTGATGTTTTGTTTTGGCCATTTGCATACCAATTAAAGCCCATTGCGAATGGAATCGATATTCAAACAAAAAGCGATTCGTTTGCTGCAATTTGCGCAAGACTTTGGCATGCAAACGCTTTCACTCGCCGCCCAAAATCCGCTCGACTTCTCGCCCGTGTGCCTTCGCTCTCGATTAGCATAAATGCACTTTAAATGCGGTCAGAAATATATATAAACAATCAAATCTTATATAAGTTCGGGTACATCGTTTTCAAATTTGATGACCTATCAGTATATATTTGTGAATCGCAGCCAGCGATTTTTGAATTTCGCTTGATTGCCACGCGGCCCGGCACGTTGACGGAAATGTGTGAATTAAACATATGAAAAAGTTTTCACTCAAGCGTACAAAGTAAAAATAAAAAATATTACAAATTGTTGTTAAATGAATTAACGCATAGCTTACAAGTTTATTGCGGTTCAATTTCACCGCTACGAAAAAAATTAAATAAAAATAGTAACAATACCCAGTGAATAGTTAAATGTGCGAAAAATTAATAATCTAAAACCAAAAGCCAAAAAATTCAACAAAAATAAACGATATTTATTGTTATCGCTTATTTAAAATAAAATGATTTGCGTATTTCATATAAAAACTATTTTTTTCTATATATTAAAAAGTGACGGATAAAGCCTAAAGAACTCATCTGTTAATGCTTATTAAGAAGCTATATACATTTTGGGGTGAGAAATATATTATTATGCCTAGCACACACTTGAATCAAAATCAACACATCCCCTTTTGGAAATTTTTAAAGGGTATAGAGTATAAAGAAAATCGTCATCTTTGGGCCAACGTTTGATAAGCGGCTCAAGAGTTCATCAAGGTTCAGTGTAGTTCATCATTAGCTGCTTTTCCTGTTGCTGTTGTTGCTGTTACTAATTTGACACTAAGTCCGTGTTATTTGTGCACTCTTGGCGCGCCTAAGACCCAAAGTCTTGCTTGCCACAGCTATATAACGGTGCCCAACTTGGATCTTAATGAAGTGGCATAAAATGCCTTATTGTTAACTGTTGGCACAGAGGGCATACGCAGTGTTAACGGCTACCGGAATTTCGTTGTAATTTAATGCATGCATAAGTTTATGAGAAGCCAACATTAATTAACTATTTTGATTAATTAACTGGCAGATGGGTGTAAATATTATATCGAGTTTGTATTTTAAGTCTTTATACTCGTTTACGAAGTGAAAAGAGTATATTGGGTTTGTAGAATAACCCTCCGTCTGTCTAAAGATGTTAAAACAAAATCTAAACAAAACTGAACTTATGAAAATATCATGTAATTTAGATTATATAAAAGTCTTCAGATATTATATTTTATGTATAAAATATATGATTTATATAAAAAATAACTGATTTTCATGTTTAACAGCATTTGGATTATTCTTTGTGCTCTGCATTGAATCTCCATGCAAAATATATGATTTTTTGAAAATATTGTCTTTTTAAAATTTAGAATTGCGAATTTATATTTGTAATCGAAAATTAATTTCATAATTGGTATAAAAAACATCATCAAATTTGATTCTGACAAGGTTAAATTTGTTCATTAAAAATCATTCGAAAATTGTCAACAAATTTGACATGTAAGCCTGTTGAATTCTTAGTTTCCATATTTTTAACATTCTTTGTCAAAATTAAATCCATTTTTGAGTAATAAAAATATATACCTATTTAACTATCTCATTAAAAAAGTTGTTTTTTGTTAAATTTAGAATTTTGAAATCATTAATTTAAAAATAATTATTTAAAAAACCAATTTATTGATGGCTGTTTTTGTTTTATGTCATGGTATAGTAAACACACTTAAAAAATAATATTGCAATTTTTTTATGAAGTGAAAAATTTTTTTATTTTTCATATATATATTTTTTAGTTGCTTTATATTTTTAATATAACGTTTTTAAGAAGATAAAGGATATTTTTTTTATTTTTAAATATATTTCATACTTTAGTTTGTTTTTTAGTTGGTTTTTTAGTTTGTTTTTTAGTTTGTTTTTTTTCCAAAAGTTCGTTGCCATTGCATTCAAGTGTAATGCAAGTTTTGTGCATTTGCCCCAACTACTTACGACTGCAGACTGCAGCATTACATATTGTAACAGCTGTAGTGCTCTCCCAATCTGTGTATCTCTCGATCATTGCTCGATCTCGCGCTCTCCCTCTCCTAACTTCTACTACTCGTTTCGTCTACTTTTTAGCAGCTCTTGTGTTCAGTGCTCGCTTTGCGTGCTTTCAGTTTCGTTTTCAGCTTCGGCGCGTTCGGCAGCAGCAGCGCCATCAAATCAAAATAAATACACAACAAAAAAAAGCAAGTACAATAAATAAACAATTGTGCATTACGCGCGCTTTGAGAGCGAAGTTATAAGCCCAATTACGTGATTTGCCTGTCGCTGTCGTTGCCGTTGCCTTCACGCCGTTGAGCATCGTCGTCGTCGTCGTCGTCGTCGTTGTTGTTGACTTCGTAATCGTCCGGCGTGCTTTTGTCTGCGATCACGTTGTTATCAACGCCTGGTGCCCAAGACAGCTGTTGGCAAGTCGCAACTGTCAGAAACAGCCAACAATAGCAACAAAAACTACCGACAATTTTTGAAGTTACAAAATCGATTCGTATACCAAAGTTCGTCGCCTAAGTCTTTTGTTTCTTTCTGCAAACGCGCGCGAATCTCTCGCATAATAAACGAAACAAAGTGTGTGGATAAAGATTGAAATAAACACGATCGCACCAGAGGCGGAAAACCAGTTGTGCAACTATTTCTAGTAGACAAAGAGCACCGGCTCCTTCAAGAGTGAACCACAAAAAAAAAAAAAAACCGAAACCAACAACAATAAAGTAGCATCCATAATGGCGCCCAAGAAAGAGGCAACCTTGAGCCAACAACAGCAACAACAACAACAGCAGCCCGTCATGGATTTTGAAAGGATTAAACGACATTTCAGCTGGTCCGATCCGAGTGCCATGTGAGTCATATAGTTTACAATGCCAACAACTCTTTAATCTGATGTGGTTCCATCTTAATGGGTTCCATAAAAGTTCCAGCAAAAAGCAAAAACCACAAAACGGAACTCAATGCAAAGCCAATATAATTACCATGCGAAGCAACAAACACATAAAAGATAGAGATACAGAGAGCGAGAGAGACACATAGCAAAAGCCAAAGCATCTGCTGTTAACTGTCTTTTGTCTTTTGCCTCTTGCTTTGGCCTAGTCTTTTATTTATGGCCAGCTTAGCGGCATAACAACAAAAGCTGTTGACTTTGAGCACGTGCTCCATTCAAGAACAAAATGTTAATTTCTTGCTTTGTTGAGCTTTCAATTGTTTCCGTTTTAAATCAGTTGAGGTGCTTTTAATTAGTGGGATATTAATTAAATATTAATTTTTAATAGTAAACCGAAATAAAATATATTTCAATTTTGATGTTATAAAAAATTGCACAGCATTTTAATTGGAAATCGAAGAATAGTATAGTTTATTTGATAAAATAAATAAGCTGTTAACTATCAGCTGTTACCTGAAGCTTTCAGTGCTATTACTAGAAAACAAATTATTAAATTTATTAATATTATATATATAGATAGCAATCTGGACAGGTTCTATCTTAAATTCCAGTTTTATAAAAACACAAATGGAAAATTTAAAGAATTAAATTTTGTTTAATTGAAAAAAAAAAAACATTAATAAATGTCATTAAATTTATTAATAATTTAATTATATAGATAGCAATCTGAACCGATTCTATCTTAACGGGCACACTTAAATTCTATTTTTATAAAAACACAAATGGAAAATTTAAAGAATGAAATTTAATTTAATTGTAAAAAACAATAACAAAAGTCATATTTAAATTTAAATTTACGCTAGGAGACACCTTGAAGATGTGAGTGCTTTCAATGCAAAACAGAAAGGCAATTATTCCCGCCACATAGCCGGGGATAATTGTGTATACGTTTAACTTCAGATCCAGATACGTGTAAAAAAAGAGCTTCATGCCATTAATTGCAAACAGGGCATACTCAGGTCCGAAATGCAACGCAAATATCTGATTACTATAAGATGTTCGTCTGGTGACATCACTGGGTTGCTTTGTTCGCTCCTCTGAAGCCGATAATCAATTCAGTCAATAAGGTATTTTAAATATATGCAAAACATCAGGTATTATTTTGCTTTCATCTGTTCTAATTCAGAGGGGTACTCCCTTGGAGTGCAATTTGGTTAAACTGAGGCAACAATGTCCTCGTGCAATTTAATGCTTGCATTTCGCAATGTCTTTCTTTTGAAAAAACTTAAAAAAATATGTACAAAAAAAATTTAACACGTCATGGTTATTAAGCTTCGTATTTTAATTGCACTTAAGCTAAGCAACAAAAAGTGACGGTGAAATTTGCAATTATATAAATACATGTTATAAGTGCCAGCCATTTGTATACTTATTTGTTCACATATGTGAATAAATAACCATATAGGCATATATGTGTACACTGGGAAAATAAAACTGATTTTAAAAACAGTCAATAAAATACATAAAAAAAAACATAAAAAAAAATATTAACTTGAAAAAAAATTCTTATTTCATAAAGCTAAAAATGCTAAATTCTGGATACTTGCAAAAAGTTCTCAACTCACGAAATGTGACGCATTCAAAAATTTTTACTTTTTATATACTATACTATACCTCTTTTATTTGGACTAAAAACTGGTTTTTCTAAGTGTGGTGCCAAAAAACTTAAGCAAATAGTATTAGCTGTGTTAATTAAAGCAGGGTGCTTTCATTTTTTAAACTACTCCTATTCTGAACTAAAATTTAAATCAAATTTGTTCACTCTCTCTTTTAACATTTAAATATATACTTTTTATTTTTATTATTAATGTTATGAGCAGAAACTTATGATCTATTAAATATGGCCTGTGGCTCAAAAATGTATTTCGAACGTTAGCCTGGGATTTAAACCCGGAACCGCTGTGTTCACTTGCCCTGGGCACATAGGTAACTTATCTATCGAGAACTGTATTCCTTTGTGATATAAAAGTGATAAAAAAAGAGTGAACTGTCAAATTTATATTGACATAATGTTTGTGTTTATTGTAAAATATTACCTATTTTTATATTGTTTTTAATTGTTAACACTATCAACCAAATTAAACACTTCAAATTTTGCTTGATTTCACTTTTTAAATATAAATAGTTTTACTCTAGAATTTGTGTATCTGAAAAAGGTTTGTTGTAATTTTTCTTTATTTTTAGAAATATAAAAAATCATCATATATTTAAAAAAAAAGTCGGTAAACTTGACATATGTATACAAAAATAAAAAATATTCATAATATAAGTAAGGTAATACCTATTATTCTTTTCTCAGTGTTTCTGTATGTGCAAACAATTTGTTGGCTCAAACGCACGACTTGAGCCACAACTTGAGGAAGATGCAAATAGAACCCAGGGTTAAATAAACTTTTCGGTTTTGGCGTTGCCTCTCTAAATTCAATTGTTGAGACATTTTAATTTAGCTAATTGTAAGTTTCAATAATTTCACTAGATACGCTCGCTAACCACAATAAATTACAACAAATAATGAATTTTTATGCAAACTCAACAAAAAGTATTAGCAGCGCATCCGGCAGGCTATGCATTAAATGTGTGAAAACCTCTTGACCATGATTCAATACAATTGCCAGCGATTTGCCAAACGGCAGTTGTTAGCCAGGCCAAGTCCACAAATCACTAGTATTTATGTAAATCATCATTGTGTTAAAGTTTGGCATTAATTTATGCCGACGCTGGTTTAGTTTTTGTTTACGCATGATATAATCTACTTATTATATCGACATTTGATGAATGCATCAAAAAGATGCGGACTAGATTATAGTTAGAGATGGGCGTTGGTCCTTAACATTTTGAAGTATCTGTGTAAAAAATGTATAATTTGTAAAATTTAAGTTAATAAAGAGTAAAAATAAAAAATAATTTTATAAATTTTATTTAAATTATTTGAAAATTTTTAATTTGGTTTTTATTATTATGATTAATATCAAAAAATAAATAATCATTTTAAATTTTAATATTCTTATAGTTTTTATACAAGCAAATATTTAAGACTTGAATTTTTCATGGGTTTTTCAAATTTTCTTAAGTCTCAAACCTCCTCTACACATCGTTTTGTCTCGTGACTGTTCGTGTCACGTAAGCACGACACACGCTGCAATCTGCTTGCACCATTTGGAATCTATTGTAGGTCGGGGCTATGTCCGCTTTATCGGTTTCGTCTATAGTTAACGGTTGTATTTGTTATATTATTTCATTTAATTTAATTTCATTTATTTTTCTTTGGCGGCACTCATTTAGACTATTGTTTACAGTTCACAGTGTCATTTCCGCATAAACAGGTTCGCCTGTACGCTGCACGCTGGGAAATCACCTTTGGGTTGTCCGATAAGTTTGACTCGGTTTTCGTGCGTCTCTCAACACGCCAGAGACCGAATATGGCGTGCTCTTAATTATTGCTGTGGTTTGAACTAATGTTGTTGTTTTTGTTGCGATGTTGGTGCTTTACATGCCGGTCACGCCCACTCAGACACAAACTGCATCTGTTTTTTATTTAATTTTATTTTTTGCATGCGGCTCAATGTCAATTTTAATTGCGAGGCAATTAAAAAAAATTACCGAAAAGCAAAATATGGAATTTACAAGCTTTTTATGTCATAAGAAATGCGTTGCAGCAGATGTCAGAAATTATTTTTTATTCATTTCATATTTAAAATTTGAAAATTGCGCCTTAACGATGCAAGCAAGTTGGCAGCATTTTTCATAGCAGTCAGCTTGAGGGTGACTGTAAAAGCCAGCTTTGCTCTAGCTTGCGTATAAAAACAACAGATGGCGTACTCGTGTGCCGGCGATATGAGCTTGGCGAAGCTTTTATTTTAACTTGACTAAACTAAAGCTCGACTTTAATGTAACTCAGACATACTCAGTTGTGTTGGCATTTGATGTGCCTACTTTAAGATATATTTATATGTATGTGAATGTTAATTCCACTTGGTTCTAATGGGCTCCAAAGATCAGAGTCGAGACGCGATATTAAAGCAAATTACATTAATCTGTTGGCAACAAAAAAAAAAAAAGTTAATAAAAAAATGTCTAACAATAACATTGAAAACGTTCATTGCGCCTCTCCAAACGATATTAGAACATTTTGACAATTGTGGCCACTAAAAGCTGCCAATATAGTATATACAGCATTTGAACTTGTTTAGCCCAAGGGGCCATTTGATCGCCTGTTTCGTGTACTTGTCACTTTAAAGGCCATAGAAATTACTAGGAAATGAGCTTCCTAATTCAACGGCCAAGCACGCATCTCACGGAATTCTTAGTAAAAAATATAAATATATATGTACCTATGTATGTATGTATCTACACATACATTGTATATGATTTATTTGCGCTTATGTCGCAATCTTTCACACAACCTTTGCTCAAATTGAGGTTAAGCTTTAGATTGTGTACCTGTTATATTATGAACAAGTATATGAACTCAATCACGTAGCTTTAAAAAGAATTTCTTATGTCATTATTTACAAGCCTGTCACATAAATTTAACGGGTTTCTTCGAATATAAAAAGGATGTTTTTTTTTTTAGTGGTTTCCAAGAGTAGAGCTTTCCATTACGAAAAAGGGAAGATTTCGCATTTATAATTATGTCGCAATACCTAACAAAAAGGACACATTTTCAAAAGATTGTATATAATAAAAAAGATTTGAAAGATAAAAATATAATGTATAAATATAACTTTAGTTTAAATCAATAAATTAAAGCATATTATGTATATGCTAGGCCAAAACTAATATAAAGTGTATAGAATATTAAAAAATGCATAAACAAATTCACAGCGTATTTACAAACATGTTCAATCAAATGAATTTGTACAAAAACAAAAATATCAACTTTTTAAAGCATGTTATTTCAATTGCGTATAAAACAAGTAATAATAAAACAAGTATAAAAGAAGTAATTTTTATTATTATCGATCGTTAAACCTTATAATAAAAAAAAATAATGGGGTACTTATATAAAAAAACAACAATAAAATAATACAAAACATAAATAAATTAATTCTTATATTAACTTAAAATATTATTAAAGTATTGCATTACTCTATGTTAAAATAGCTATGTTCGACAAATAAAATATATTATATTATAGTTTACACACCTCTTTTCACCTGTTCAAAATTGATTTTTGGTCCAAATTTCTAAGTACTTTCACTGAGTGCAAGAAGCTCGTGCTTTGTCTTAGACCAAAACACAGAAGAAAACATAAAATTTGCGTCTCTTTGCGTTTATTTGCTTGTCGCATTAACGGACATTTGGTTGCCACGCTAATTGGCTTAAATGTGTTTGTTGGCCTGAACAAAAAGACGCTTGCACAAGGCACTCAATAAACTACATATGAATATACACATACGTATATAAATATAAACATATATATTTGTTTTTTTTTTTTTGAGTCAAATGACGCGCTTTGTGCGCCAAAGTTTTCCCTCGCATAATTACAGAGGCAATGTCCGAAATCTCGAGCGCATTGTGACTACGCTCCACTAGCTCCACAAAACTCCACATTTTGGTCTCTAGATTGTCACTTTTGTTTTTTGGCTCATTTGCCAGTCGAATTTTTTCTTACAAAAGACCTTGACACATTTGGGGCGTGTGTATTCGTGTATTCGAACCTTTGGCCCACACTCGACGAGTTTCTGTTTGAGCCACAAAGACAAAGCCAACTAAAATTCAGATTTCAAATGGACCGAGCCGAAAGATAAAACAAACAAATAAAAACTATCGCAACAAAATCCAACAACAACAACATATATAAAATGATTGCAATTTCCTTAGTGCGCGTGGCTTTTATGCAAATTGTAATAAATTAAGCAGCCTGCGTCTGCTTCTCTTTTGCATTTGGCCGCTTAACGAGTTGCAGCAGCAGCTGAGCTCGAGCTTTGCTACAAGAATTGCATAATATTTGGCAAGCAACAACAGCTGCCACACCAGGCAAGAAATCACAGCAACAGCAACAACAACAACAACACCAACAACAACAACAGCAACGGCTAGCACAACCGGGCCAGGGAGCGCGCTTTTCGTGTTAGCGATGTGTGTTTTAAAGACAAGTCGTGCGTGAGGAACAAAGCTTGTAGATAGCCTACACTTAGAGAAAAGAGGCGCTCTAAGTTTAAATAAAATAATATTACTTAATTTTTGCTTCAAAATAAACGAAAATTTCTTTAACTTTAATTTTGCATAAATCCTTGAGTTAAGTAAAATATTTCGGAAACTACATTTTCAAACTTTAATAAAACGGAAAATGGTCTTAGTTTTAATTGGACACGTCGTTTTTAAGTTTCAACATAATATTTTTAGCCATATTCTGAAATATAGTATTAGTAGTAGTAGAAGTAGTAGTAGTAGTAGTAGAAGTAGTAGTAGTAGTAGTAGTAGTAAAGCTGCTGGTAAAAATTAACATATTCTTAAACGGTCAATTAATTATAATTTTTTGTTTATTGATTTATAATAAAAATTAATAAATAAATAAAATAAATGAATGATTAAATATGTTTTTAATACTCTTGCAATATACATACTATATATATATTTAGTACCCGCTGTCAGATCTTTTTTCAAAGTGATCGAAAGTTTTATGGCCGCATAAAAAGCTTTCCGGCCTAGTGGCAATTGCAATAAAAATAAAAACAAAAATGCGTACGCAAAAAGCATAAAAGCAGAAATAGGGGATTAGGACACAGAGAGGAGAAAAATAAAACAAGTTTCAAGCGAAAGGGAAAACTGAACTTATCGCAAATGAAATTGCGTTAAGCGCTTTATGAGCCGACTTTAGATTGAAATTGCCGCTTAAATGCAATTAAATTTGATGCTGCTGCCTGTTGCACAGTTGCTCCTGCTGCCGTTGCACAGTTGAGCTTGAGGCAACACTTGACAGCTGCTTCCCAGCGTCTTCCTCGACGTGCTAGTTTGATGCGGCGACCTTGTGCTCGTTTTTTACAGCACTTGAACGAAACTGAAACAGAAATTGTTTACATGAATGGATGGGCATGGTCTTGGCCTGTCCAACAGTTTGTCTTACCCGCGATCTGGCCATAAATGCGATGAGGTAAACAACGAAAAAAAAAGACATCATAAAGCCAAATGCTGAAACAGTAACAAACGTCGGAGCCTGCGTTCAGTTTAGTTGTTAAATTTATGCCATGGGCAAAAAATTTAAAAAAAAAAAAAATAAATAAAAAATAAACCAAAATATTGTCAACCAATTTATTTTCTTTGCCATATGCTGTTTACTAGTTGTGTGGCTTCTTCTTCTTTCATTTTCTATAACTGTTGGCAGTTGCTGCACTGACCAGCAGCGAAGTCAACAAACTTGTTCAAGGCGCAGTCCCAACATGACTTGCCAGAAAAACGTAAGAGCCCGACAGAGACAGACAAATATACGGACAGACAGTCAGACGAGTAGAGAGATATTGAAAAAGAAACATTAACTGCCGTTGAATTTGAAAGAGTTAGAAAATCGCGAGCTTTACTTTAAGCTTGATTCACTGGAAATTGCATGGGCAAATCGACTACCAAGAAATATAAACAATTTTTGTTGATTGCTTTACTTTATACTAACTATAATAACAAAACGACATTTTAAAAACTGTAATTTTGAGAATGAGTATATTTAAAAAAAAAAAAAAATTTGTATTTTCAACACTGCATATTTTAAATGGAGACTCAAAATCATTCCCAAAATGCCATCAAACTTCAAAATCATTTAGTAGTAAGAGAACAGAGAATTCAAGATAAAAATTAAAATTTTATTAAATTTTGAACAATTTTTTTAATGATATAAAAATGTACATAAATATGAAAATCGGTTAAGTTTTGACAGAGTTACGGAAGCTTAAAATTTTACTTCACTTCGAACCAAACCAAAAATTTATTGTTCAATCATATATTTTATATGTTAAATATTTTTAAGCTTTAATATAAGTCTAATTAAATTTTTGCTTTAAGTTACATCCAGAGTATCTAATCATCATTATGCCAAATTTAGATTTTCTCTCCAGTTCACATGTGGGTGTTTCGATTTCATTTAAACTAAAGCAGCGCTTACGAAAGTCGCGCTATGTAAAAGGCAAAACAAAATTATTTTGAAGGCCTTTACAAGAGTCCAACGGCCGAAGAGCGCATTTTGAACTGCACAAATTGAAACACGCCGAGCAAGTTGGCCAATGCAAATTAGCCTAGACTAAGTTAATGCTGCTCGGCCAGGCTATGTCAATTGTGGTAGGCCGCTGTGATTCATGAATCTTGGATTGCAAAATATACCAGTGATGATGGAGCGCTGTCTGGCAGGCAAACAGGCAGGCAGGTAGGGCTGGAAATCACTTTGCAGGGCTCATTAGCACGCTGACAGTTTCAAAACGATGTCAAGTGCGTTGCCAGCTTGTTTATTTATATTTTAACTGTGGGATATATGCTTATTTATATTTTGTGTATTACATTTATTTGACAGCCATTAAGACTCTGGGGCAACGAGGATGTTTACAGCAAATAAGTTGTACACCAAAATGCGTTTTATGCGCTCATTAAAACAGACGTTGCACGCGGCGTATGCGTAATGTGCACAGGAAGTTCAAGTGGAGAAGCTGAGCTCAATTATTGATTAAAGTAGCTAGATAAGCAGCTGCCCGACGTATAACTTTCATATGGGTCAAAATGTACACATGTTACTTACAAACGTATAACCTTGCCTTTTAATTGCCATTTAAAACAAAGAAGAAAACAACAAAAAAACAACATGTATGTGTAAAAATGTTTTTTGATGTTGCTTTTTTCGTATCGCAGCCGAATATTTGCACTGTCCCATGTCCATTTAAAATATATTTTCAATTTCATGCGCGCTTTATTACAACATTTTCGATTTGATGGCACATTTGGCCAACAAACACCCACAGTGATGGGCAGTTGGGCATTTTCAATGTCAGCGCATTGCGCAAATGTCGCCCGGCTGGTTTTATATGCATTGTTGTCTACATCAGCGGCGGGGCTTGCTGCTATTGTCAATTGATTGGTAACGCTTGGACAGGTGCAAGAGCTGCGAATGACGGATTGTTAACAGTTGTTGGGAAAATTGGTTGGAGATACTCGTTTGTATAACAGCACCAAAACCAGATAGGTAGTTTATTTTATTTATAAAATTTATTTTGTTGTATAAGTGTTCTTACTAAAAAGTTAATATGAACTGCTTATTTCTACAAGTAAATACAAAATCTAATACCTTTCCAACATATGCAGAACAAATATTATTTGTTTTTAATAGCAAAATATGTTATATATATGTATTCATTAGAAAAATATTTTTTCTTTTATCTAAAAGTTTTTTTTAAGTAAACAAATTTTTAAAATAATGTATTGTTTTCCATAAACATATAAATATAAACAAGAATATAGTTTATTTATTTAAAGATTTTATATTGATTTATATATGTATATATTATATTGAACAAGTTAACGTATATTTTGCATATATAATTAAGCAATATATATAATAAAATATAACGTATATACATACTGGCAGCGTATTCAACATGCGGCAACTTCAACATATTTTGGTATTTTCTGGTTTTTTTTGCCGTCTCTTTCATGTGTATCCCAGCTGAAACGCCCTAAGTGAGGGCCTCAAACTATTAATATATGGCTGACATTGAAATTGTGCAATGCACAGTTTCAAATTGATCGGCAGTTTGTGTGTGTGTGTTTTTTATTGGATTTGCGGTTTATCTTGGCAGCGTCTGCACGTCTGTCCATCACTCAATCAATTCTCGAGTCGTTCTTTGCCACTTTAATTATTACAATTAAAGCATTAAAGTTCGCCTTGACCACGCGCAAAAAACCAAAAGCCAAACTCATTGACGTGTCTTTGACTGCGTTTGCGACTTCTGAATGCGCACGCATATTTGGCATTAAGTGCAAATTAAACAAATTATTATAAATACATTAATGCTATTTCGATTTTGTTTCTCTTTTGCCACAGCCATAACTTGAGTTGTTTAAAAGGTTTAGACTTAAAATTTGAATGCGTTTATTTACGCAGCCTGTTGCTGAGAGAATCTGATTGTTATTTCGAAGAGGTGATGCAATTTGGAGAGCGGCCTGACTGGAAAGAGTAGATGAGCGGCTTTTGCTGTTGTAATTCTGCTTGCTCACAAGAAAGAAGAAGAAGAGACTGACGAAAAAGAAGCAGAAGTCGCCGCGCATTGTAAAGCAACAGTCTCAAGGTCGCCGGCTTACATAAGCGTAAATACAAAATACAAAAAAAAAAAGCTGAAAAAACCCCCAACTGCAGCGACTGCGAGAAGCCCTTTTGTGCTTTGTGCCCTTTAATGCGCACGCACAAGCCGAATGTCGAATACTTTGAAGGTGAACGAGCTGCCGCACAGCGCGACGCTGAAAGGAGCAGCCAGCGAAGCCAACAAACTTTCAGTCCAAAAAGACAGACAGCAAACAACAACAGCAACAAGCACCAGACGCCACGCGCTCTTTCCAACAAGCAAGCTTGAGTTTAAAATTTGAGTGCTTTGCTTTGAGTGCTTTTGGGTACAGGTGCTTTGGCTTGCTGTCTAGCTTTCAGTAGTGCTTCTGGCAGCAGCGAGACAGCACATCTTACACACACACACACATACTAAAACACACACACACACAAGTGCCAAAGTGCAGCAGCCTCTAAGCAAACGCGAATATCACTCAACAGCGCTCGCTCTCTGGCTCTCCGAAAAGTGTAAAGTGCAAAGCGAGGCAGCGCCGTCGACGTCGGCGTCGCAGTGTCGAGCATCAGCGCAGCTCAGCTCTCAGCTTGGGCGACGACTTGAAGTCAGTCTTAGTCGCAGCTTAAAGCGCAACACACGCGTCTACGAACTCGCTCCCGATCTGCCAAACGCCGCGATATCAAGTGACAACAGCAAGAGCGCGAACGTTAAACACACGATAACAAAGTTCCGATAAATAATTAATTAAGCAAAAGGCTAGTACATTTGTCATCTGATATACCCTACGGCGCGTGTGTATTTAGCTAGATCCAAGTTTGTGTCTTAAGTCTTCTGTTGTGCGAGAGCAATCATTAAATCGATTAGTGGATTAACAACAACAGCAAGAAGCACAAAGCACACAGCTAGCAACAGCTTATGCAAACTGTTTGCACTGTTGACGACATACACACTTAGACACACACACACACACACACACACACGCATACACACCTATAGACAGATAGGCGGACAGGAAACGTTTAAAGAACGCGCACTGTAAGTGTAAATTTGCAAAATAAACAATTGCGAGCTTTAAGACGTTTAAGTTTGACGAGCTGCGGCACCTCAACTGCGACATGTTGCAGGAAATCATTGCGCAAACATCATCATCATCTTAGTTATGGCAGAACAACAATAACAATAACAGCTCAATTTTGAGTATAACAATAAGAATATTAATAATACTAAAAATATTCTTCTTCAAATACAAATGGCCGCCCCTTTGTTGACGCTTCAAAGTCGACAATTACTTTGTGCGTCTTTGTCAGGCCCTCCATCATTGTCCACATCATCAAAAAAAAAAAAAAGAAAAAAAAAATGAAAAACAACAAGCTCAGTAACGTGCCTTTGGACCCGCCACGCCCCCTCTGAAATCTTGAATATTGTATCTCCTGCTTCGGCTACTGTTGATTTAAAATGTGCAAACGCTCGTCAGCCCCAACGCTTCGCATACAAATGGCCAGCATTTTGAAGCTGTCTAAGCCAAAACGCTGTTAGAATATTCGCAATTGTATCCGAATACGGCTTGGAATTGCCACTTACATTTGCCTCACATGGGGTTTTAATGGATTATCAGTATTTTTATATATATTCAGATATTCAAACCTATTATGAGCTCCAATTCAATAAATTCAAGATTTTATATAGATTGATTATAGATGTATGATGTGTTCTAATATAAATTTAAATCCAGTAGCAGCTTTATTTTGTTTATTTAGGCTAAGTTTAGATTGAAGATTTCGGATTTCACAGAAACTAATTATAAAATATACTTAATATCAAAGCCTGTTATGAGCTTTAATAATAAATATTAGTTAGTTTTAAATTTTTTTATTTGATTTTTTTAAAGAATGATTTTAAGTTTAGTATATAATCTTCACAATTTCAGTTTGTATTCATTCAATGTTTAGGAGTTAAGGATTTACGACTTTGTTCTAAGTGTGCAAGCTTTGATTTCGAAAAACTACTTTAAAAATTCTAGTTTCAAGAATTGTACATTGAGCTGTAAGTTCCAGAACTACATATTTTCTTTTTTGCATATCATACTGTCATTAAGTTCATTAGCCGTTTAGCAGCTGCATTAGGAGAGTTCAGAGTTTGTTTCCTGATTAAGTCATGATATATATATAAGATATAGTTTAGTTGTTTTGCAAGTAAATATCAGTTAACGGTCAGTGCCGACTTGTTTATTTATTTAAGTAATGATGTAGAGAATAACAAAATAATTTTAGTTATCAGATAGATCAGTGCATTACCCAACACTGGCTCACAAAATCTGGGCGCAACACGAGTTTCCAGGTCGTTTCTAATTGGCTATAATTAACAACTATGGAAACGATGACTGCACTGGCCAAGAGGTCAACAGCAATTTGCACGAGCTCGTCTAGGCCGGCATTGCAGCTTAAAGATACGCTCCGTAAGCCAGTATATATATGATGTATTTTTCAGTCAGTTGACGTATCTGCGATTTGTTGCCAACAATTTTGAGCAAAGTTCAGTGTGTAAATAGGTGTTATGACTCTTTCGCATTTTTACATACAGCCGTAAAAGAAAAAAATATAGATATACAGATATAGATACACACATAGCTATACATAGATACATTTACAGATCAAGCTGTAGTCAACAGTTATCACGTTAATGTTATTGTACTTGTAATTTTTTTTTAACAAACATTCAACTGCATTCATTGTCGCATTTTGTGCACCTAAAACGACCTTCGTTGCGGGCCCTGAAAATTTTTGTTGTCAAGGTTTTCTTTCTTCTCCACTCTCGCTATGTGCATTTCTGAACTGGTATTTTTTTTTTTGGCTTGGGGGTTTTCGTTTTGTTCGTTTTTGATTTGTTTTCTTTTTGTACTTCTGTTTCGTCTGCTCTTTGTTGTCGGTTTATCACGCGCGGCAACGCTTTAGGCAGAGTTCAAGGATCATGCATATAACTAGTATAATGTAAATTATAGCCATCGCGTTAGCTTAAGCTTTAACTATAGCTGTTGCTTAATCTAGATAAAAATATATGTATAATGTACTCATTAAAAATGGGTAGAAATTGGGTATATTGTATAATTCAGTTTTATAAATCACTTTTTTCAAAACTCGTCCAAATATTAAATTCTTTTGAATTTATCTTCTCAAAATGCAATGCTGATTGCTGGGTATCTGCCTAGCACATACTACTTCCAACCCGTTTCTTTTTCATATGAGCGTTGCGACAATTAATAAAGATCAAGGCAATTGCAATCTTTATTTTTAAATATACTCGTATGTTGGTAAAAAGGTGTTATGTAAATTCCATAGTTCTAGTATTTTCTCTTTAACGATCATTAAACAAATTAGAAAAAGTTAACAGTTGATTTTATAATTATTTAGACATTTAGCTGAAATGGGTGTTACATTGTTGCTTTTGTCATTTATTGTAAAGCTGATTTCAAACAGTTAACTGCTAGTTGGCCATGTAATGACAGCCCCTAATGGTTCAATTAAAAGATAAGGCATTAACGCAGTCGTCAGCTATGCGCAAGCTTTTTGCTCGAATGTGGCTTGAACTTTCAGCCCTAATAATGACTATGACTATTTGAATGCTATTGAACTGTCAGCATAATTAGCACACGCTGACATTTCAATCAATATTGAAAAAATTATAAAATACTGTAAAAAAATTTTGTAAGACCTTTAATAATTTGTGTACTGTCAGCTTAATAGTTAATTTAACATGTAATTAAACATTTCATGACCTCTAACAAATGCCACGTGGCACAGTTGTTGCCGTTCTCGCGGAACTTTCGAGTTAAAACCCCTCAAAGAAAACTGCTTTGAGTTTAGGCAAGGCGGTTATTTAAGAACGATTTCGTAGATTTTGTGATGCGATTAAATTTAAGAATTATTCGATTTTAAAGTTGAGAAAAATATTAATAAAATTTAAAAAAAATGTATTTAACTTACGTTGCCTAAATAAAACCAAAATTCTTTAATTAGTTACAAAATATGAACTATGTTAACTTTTTGCTTAAAATAAGTGCAACAAAAAACACTATTTTTTAGATAAAACATTGTTTTAATTTTATTTAATTTTATTTTTCAAACCATTTTTTGATAAGGCTTATTAAAGTACAAAGACTTCTTTCATATTTATTTCTGAGTATGATTTAAACCAAAGAAATTCTTCGGGCTTTCTTTTCCTTAAGTGAAATTATTTTTTCCTTTGGGCTTATTAGTTTCTGTTTTTTTCTTATGTAACGGCAAATGATAATTAAGAAAATAAATTATTAATTGTGGCAATAGTATTGGACATTCTCTTTTGTCGTCGCGACAATTGTGTTATTAAATCAAATCAAGCCAGATACTGGTTTAAAGCCTGGTCAACATCCATTTGCCGTTCTGTAAGCAAAAGTAATGGCTAGAAATATATATAGTTTATATAGCTTAAAACAATCGACAGGCTGTTTGGCTAGCTAGATTGCAAAATTCTGGGCCAAATATACCAACATTTTGTCAGACAATAATCGTGGTTTTGTTGTTTGTTGCGGGTGAGGTAGGAAAACATTTATAGACAGGCCGTCACAACCAGTTGCCACAACAACAATAACAATACAGTAACAACAACAAAAACTTAGCCTAACTACGCTCAACTACGAGTAAATTAAGCTCAACTGGTTTGCCAGTTGCAGCAATGGCCAAACGCCGAAGAAGTTGCAGCCGTTGCAGACACAAAAAAAAAAAAAAACTGTGTCGCACACAGCTGCACACATTCGCACACACAAACACACACCTCAAGACGTGCCTGAAAATTATGTCATCGGAAAAACAAGTAAAAATTGAAAATGAAAATGGCACAGAAAAAAGGCAAACGTCCAAGCGAGAGCGAAAGTGTTGGCAACTATTGTGGCTGCTTATGGCCAAGGCAGTTCTAGGCCCATTTGGTTTATTAGCTTCTACAGTTAGGGATGAGGCCGCCTTAAACGCCACTTTAATGGCTTTCACATGCCGCTTGTTGTTTTGTTATTTTATTGTATTAATGTCACGCACGCAAAACATCAGCATATAAATTATTTAGCTTTGAATATTTAGACAGCAATTCATAAAAAATTGATTTGGGATTTTCCGGATCTAATTGCGTACAGCTGTGCCGAACAAGTTGGGTAATTGTCTCGATATAAAGAAAACTAAAAAATTATATACAAGATATATTATTGCATGTATTGTGTGTGTGAGTGTGCGTGTGAGTGTGAGTGTGAGTGTGTGCATTGGCCATTTAACAAAAGGCAGCTGCCCCGCATGCCCGAATGCCCAAATGTCCGCTTGACGGTTGTTGCTCAATATTTGGCAATCGCATTTATATACCCTAACAGACAGTATTTCAACTTTGTTGTGGTCTTTGTCAACAAATTAAATTAAAAGGGGATAAATGCAGGCAGATATCTCTTTGAATACGTATGGTATAAAAATTATATAGTAATTATGTAACGCAAAATACTTTGGTACCTTTAAAAAAATGTTAAATGTATAAGATTATATTTTAGTAATATATAGTATGTTAATTATTTCATTTTGTGTATTTTGACAATTCAAATTTAAAATAGTATTTAAATATTTTTATTTACAATACTTATTTTTAAAGATTTTATAATGCCACTTCTATTATTATTTATTGGAAGAATGGAGCATTCAAGTGTATTCATGCCTCGGCTTTCATATTATAAATGACGTTAGTATCGCTAGCGACAAGTTTTCAGAGTTTGTTTCTAGTTGCAACCAGTTGGGTCCATTCAATTAACTGTGTGTGGATTTGTGTGTGTGCGTGTGTATCGCCAGTTGAATTGACCAAACTGGTGGTTGTTGTTGTTTGTTTATTTGAGCCGCAGATTCATTGAACCCATTGCGAGCACTTGACGCTGTTGTTGTTGTTGGTCACTTATGCAAATGCGTCATGGCTCAAAGCACAACTAAACGGTTTTATTTTTTGAATTCTCTACTTATTAAATAACATTTGAGCATTTGCTGACGCATACGTAAATATTCCATTGCACACATTGTTGTTGGCCGGAAAAATGATTGCATGCCGGCGGTGCTCCGAGCGACCTTGTCACATCAACAATATTTAAGCCCAATTGAGGCTTATATATTAAGAAACAGCCGTAGGTAGAACACAGATAGCAACTAATTAGCGGCGCCAAGTCAAAAACGAACTTTGTGTTTCACTCAATTATTGCTGGTATACCACACTTAAAATACCTAAAATTGAGGTCTTGATTTTGTGTAAATACATTATCAGGCAAATTTAGCATTTATAAACCGATTCAATCAGTTTTCAGTTTTTTTGACTGTATCTATATGTAAAATTTTTAGGTTTAAGTTAACTCCCGCCTTCTTCCATCGTTGGTTAAATGCATTTTCGTCAATAGAATTTTGAACTCTGTTGTCTATAAACATTTGAATATTCTATTTACACAGCTGATTTGCGCTGTGTACAAGGTATCTTCTAGTCTGGTACTCTCTTTTGATTTGTGGATACTGCGCGTAACGAGTTTTGGACTTTGTTTCAATATGCGTTTGAATTGCTTGACAAAATGCTTAAAACTGCGACAGCTTCAACTGTACACAGAGCTAAGGTAGTGTTAATGATCGTAAGCTATAGTCATGATTCGATATACTGGCATGACTTGGCATTACTGGATAGTGAATAAATAACAGAAGCTCAACCACAAAGGTGTTGATTGTATAATTATAGAAACATAAATGATAAGGTCGCAATTTAAATGCGCTTTACTTGAGAGACAGAGACAGAGTAAGCTTACATCTTGTAAGATTACTTACAATTTTATATTAATTATATAAATTATGTAATATTTAATATATCTTATATGGTTCGAAGACATTCTTCACTTTACCGTTCAAACTTTGGTTCTTCCCAATTTATTCTTTAATTAAAAAACTATTTATAATTTTTCCTTGGGCAACTATTTCGTATTAAAGTTCTGTTCATGATTTAATCAAAATATTACAGATTTTAAGCAAGTCTGATTAGAAGAGTATCCATATTTCGGCCTTGTTTTGGCATTTCATTTTCATAATGTGTTGCAAATAACAAAATTTAAGGCTCGTCAAACTTCAGGTCCAGCCGCAGTACATAAATCAAACAACAATTTACAAACATGATGATTGTTTATATATATATATGTATTTTTATGTGTACATTTCAGCAATGTGGGCATAAAACGCAAAACTCCACTTGAACATTGCAAAAGATTGGCCGCAACGAACAGTTACGACTCACGTTTTGTTTTTTCATTTATATACAATTTTTTTTTGGGTAAAAGTAAAGGCAGTGTAACTAGCGTTTAAATAGCTAAACAAAAGCCAAAAATCAAACTAAACATAATCAAAACAAACACCCACCAGAGGCGACGGAACAACAATAAAACACAACAAAATGCTGATATCAACGTAAGTAAAAGTATACAAAAAAAACAAAAAAAAAAAAAAACAACAACATTTGTTAATTGCAATCAAAATGTGAAGCCGAACAAAATAACTTAAGACAAAAGCAACAAAGTCAATTTTTGACCCACTGATGTTGACCCAGTTGAAGCTGGGACTTTGATATAAAAGTTGATTGTTCGCCCCGCAGTCAGTCAAGCAGTCAATCAGTCAGTCAGTCAGTCAGCAAGTCTTCCTGCTGTTGCTTTTGCACTTTGTCGCCCCATAAATATTGCATAATCTTTGCAGCTTTGAGCCGCCGTCGACTTTTCCTACGCTTCGCCCTTCTCGCAGCTTTTGCTTTTTGCCACATCTTGTGTGTGTGTGTGTGTGTATCACTCTTTTTGCATATTTGCGAGCTGCGTCAAGCGAAAAGTCCGACCGCATTTTTGCGCAGGGCGAACAAGTTTGTAATTGTGTCAAATACTCATACCGAATGGGTCCATTGCATAATGCGGCCATATCAATGCCTCATTTGTCATCATCTTCACATTTATTTTTGTTTTTACATACTCATTTGATACGGATAAACAGGGTATAGCCCGTCGGAACTAGGTACAGGGTAATTTTAAGTGCACAAACGCGACTGGAGCAATTTAAATTTTGTATATAAACATATTGAGCAAATGTCAATGTTGTCAAACTGCGCATAGAACTTGATACTTTATGTGCCATACGTTGGCAAAATATGGTGATAAATAACAGGCAAACAAAGTGCATAGCAAACAAATATGCGACAATCAGATACTCTTTCAGCTCTTGCATTCGAGTTTCTTACACTTTCCGCATTTATTGTTCTTTTCAATATTTGCATATTTAGGGGTTATTCCAGAATTGTCATTTTGTTGTCATCTTGAAATATTTCGACGTAAGCAAGCTAAGAATATATGCATTTGTATATATAAATATTCCTTTGAGGAATGCGCATTTTAATTGAAATGCTCATCATGCCACGCATTCAAGCGTGACAAACGTGTACTTCCCCTTTGCCCCATCCCATCTTAAGTGCGTCTGGAGTTGTTTTTATTGCGTGATTTGCATTAACTTGATTACATATCATTAGGTAGCTCAATCATCAATCATTCTCAAGCACTTGCTGCTGATGCTGATGCTGCTGCTGCTGTTGTTGTTTGTTGCAATTGCAGCTTCGTTTATGTAAGTGCATTATTGGCGTATTGTCAAAATAAACAAAGCAAATTATTCACTCGCCTTATTCACTTCCTGCCTGCTGACTCATCGTTGACTTGGGGACTTTACAATTGAACTATAAAAACTGTGTGTATGGTGTGTGATATGGGTGAGACCTTCTCTATGGGTTAGCTTTAATTAACGGAAATACGCCGTCAAAATGATAAAAAAAAAGTACTTTTATTTATAGTATGTTATTGGCTAATCTTTTGACATTTCTCACGGCATCTTTTGTAATTTTATTTTGTCACACCAAAAAAGACAAAATTAATGTATGTTTGTGTGTGTGTGTGGCTCTAAATAGCGCTCTAATAGCTAATAAAATTATCAATAAGCATGCACAGCTGGAAACAACAAACAAACAAAACGCTCAAATTTCCAGCCATAAACATCAAGCGCACCCAAAAAACAGAAAACTAAAATAAAATTTTGTCATTATAAAAAACTACTTGGCCTGACCTTGTCCATTGTTGACTGTGCACACACACACACAGGTAGAGGTAGAGCACACATAAATTTACGCAATTTACGCACACATAAGCAGAAATGTTGGCGCTGACTAACTCAATAATAGACACACAATACGCAAATCGAAAGACTCAAGCAACGAACTTGAAACACATTTCGTCAACGAAGCTGTGCTTATTAGTTGCGTTTGTTGTTGCAGCATGACATTTCTGAAATGCGTTTCATTTACAGAATTAATTTTGGACACAGCTTTAAGGCTGTGCTGCTTCGCTCAGCCGCAATATGCAAATGTTTTCCCGATAGGCTTTGATATTTATTTTATTTGCTTTTTATTATATTTTTGTGAACGTATTTGCTTGCCACTTGCCATTAACCATTGGCCAATAGCCGAGAGTTAGTTCGTCTCAAGCTGTTTACGCAGTGCAAACATTTGGCAGGCTGTTTGGCTTACTGAATATTTATTCAATGAACTGGCGACGCAATCGATTAGCAAAAATCAAGCGACGATCTCTGAATTTATTTCATCTTTTTTTTTCGTAAGCAGCGTTCAATTAATGACCTTGAACTAATTTCTTATTGATTTGTTTATGCGGTTGTTTTTGGTATGACTTGCTTTTTATTAATGACTTAAAAAGCCCAAAGGCAGTCTAAACAAGCTAAAAAGGTGTAAATTATGTGACGAGCATACAAGTGTATATAGATATATATGTTTATGTCCATTAGTTGCTTTCTTTGCCAAAGAAAATCATTTAGCTGCCCATGTTGCAGTTAGCCTTGACCCAAATGAAGCACCTTTTGCTGCTGTGGTTGTTGTTGTTGCTTTGAATGCAGTTTTGGCCAACTAAGCTAACTCGATTAAATGGTTGACAGCGTTTTTGCATTCACAGTGCAATTTCATAATAAACGCTTCAAATGAATATGCAAAGCAAATCCGAATGCGAATGCATTTTGCATAAGTTTAGATACAAGTATTCGCTTAACGGCTGACCAACTTGTCGCTGTTGGGCAATCGAGCAGACCAGGCCGGGCCAGTCCCGACCAGGCCAGGTCTGGTCAGTGCGGCTTTAACCACTCGGAGGCATTCACTTGCACGCCAAAGTGTGTTGGCAAAAAAAAAGACAAAATACGTTGAGTAAGACTCTTCTCTGCACAATTCAGTGTGTGTGTGTGTGTGTGTGTGTGTGTGTGTGTGTGTGTGTATGTGTACTGTTGGCTTGGTCAAACTGTATTGAAAAGAAAAGTGTTGCCAAGCTGCTTTTGTTGTTGGCCACAAAAGTCGTTTGCGTTATGTTTTAAATTTTTTTTTTTTTGCAATGTGACGCTGACATAGTTTTTATACCCTGTATGTAAAAAATGTGTAAGAATGGGTATTATGAGCTCAATCGTAATATTCATCGCAATTATGAAAGCTGAAAAAAGTTTGTCTAGAGAATGTTTCCATATCATCTTTATATACAATATAAAAATTGTAAGATCTACATATAGAAATTCTTTAAGGTTTCTTCAATCTCAATTATTTTTTTTATCTGGTGAAATTTTAAGCTGAAGAAATCAATTTATTCTTTCGAATTTTCATGTGCCATTTAAAAAACGTAAACTTGAATTTTAGTAAAGCATTTTTTGAACCAAATTTAACATTTCAAAACTGTTTATAATAAATAATTTTTTTATGAGTTGTTAAATAGCACTCATGTCTTTCGGCAGGGTATCTGCTAGCTAGCATAGTCGACCACAGTATTTATTGCTACTATCTTTTGTGTATTAACGGCAAAGACCGAACCGGCTACATAGGAGAGTGGGTCAACAGGAAATAGTTAAGGCTGCACACGATTCTAAAACGAATGACTTAGGCAACAAACTTGTCGCGGCATTTTATTTAATATTGTTTATTATGTGACGCATCTGTGATTTAGCTACTGTTTATCGACATTTGTTATTAACATACTCGTTTTTTATATTTACAGCGTCTCCACAGATTCCGTGATGACGGCCACAAACAACGATGGTGGCACACAACCGAATTCGGTTGCCGTTTGGGGTGCACCAGCGGCGGGGCCGCGGAACACACAGGCGGCCGTTTCAGTGCGCCACGCTTTTAAGGCCTATGGCAAGAAGAAGAATGCCAATCAAGTGCTGAACAATTTGAATATGACAGTGCCCAAGGGCACAATGTAAGTACAAATAAGTTAATGTTTACACACATCTGTGTGTAAGACTGTGCACAACCAATGCTAATCAAGATTTCAACGATAAAAGTGAAATGTTGACAGCTCCCATTAGCGGGCCATTAAAATGGAAAAGGCGAAAGTAATTCACACATGTCATTTAACGCGTCATCAAATTTTTTCCTGTCACAGTTATTTTGATGCTATGGATATAGTATATGCTCGGCAGTTTAGTAACAAGTAACACACACATTTTTCTTAACTTGAGAACAATATTCTTATTTATTTTATTCAAAAACCAAATGTACTATAAATGTTAATAGAAAAAGTTATGAATTGTATATCGCCGTACTTGAGTTTAGAACGGTATTTTTCTCTAAGTGTATATAATTTGTAGAATTGCATTCAATGTTAAATTGGTTTAAAATTGATTTTCCTTGTAGCTGCGACTCGATTGCAACACAACAATGCCAGTATTTTCCGTGTGGCCTAATCAAAGGTCAACTGATTGCTCGTAAATTTAATAGTTGTAATTAACTATGCTGTGCTACGAGTGTGCGTATGTGTGTGCATTTAGTTCGATCTAAATACTCTGTAACTAGTTTCGAGAGTCTTGTAATTGAAACAACATTTTTGCATTGTAATTCGATCCTAAAGCGAGCTAAATGAAACGTGTTTACTCGTGTTACCCGCTTGTTATCAGACAGGGTTGCCACCGCATCTTAATTATTATTATTCAGCTTTAGCTTACGCAAGACTCAATGCCACCGCAGACTTCTGTGTTATTCAACCATTACCAGGTAGCCAAAGGGTGTTTTCATTATTCACATTTGCAAGACACGCGCGTGCTCGGAAACCAAACCAAATTGCCTCAAAAAACTATAAATATGCAAAAAACAAAAAAAAATCAATTTAAGTACCTGTTGCGGTCTCGCTCGCTCTTTCTATCATTCCCCGTTCTGTGGCATTTGTTCAAGTTTTTGGCAACCATTTAGCGGCCATTAAATTAAAATCGCAAATTGTTTTCTGTTATTTGGCTTTGCCACTGGCTTGATTATTAACAACGCGTTCTTATAGCCACAAATTATTGCGCAAGTCCACAAAAAAAGAAGTAATAAATACAAAATTGAAATATTAATTGAAATAATAAAAATATAATTGACATTTTTAATAAATTATTGGCTATAATAACACTGGAATATATTAAATAAAATTAAAAAGCTAAAAATAGCATGCATACATTTTCGAGCTGCATTGAATTCAGATAAATAATTTACAGAAATTAACAAGTTAAAAAAATTATTACATTCAAAATCAAAGTTTCTCAGTTACATTTAATTCTGTGCTTGGCCACAATCTTGACCCAGTTAATTAAAAAAAAACTCGCACTCAAACAACCGTTAAGCCCGATCAATTTTGACTTGACCTAGGTCAGTTTTGTCAGTCAATGAACTGCGTGCTGAGCCCCGAGCTGAAGTCAGCCGCTTTATTTTTTTCAGTTTTAATTTTATTTTTAGGTCGTGTCAAAGTCGCTGCGTTAATTAAAAGTTGAGCCGCCGACATTTATTTTCATGAACAACAAAAATTCGATTCGTTAAATGCTGCAGCGTGTTAATTATAATAATAAATCCAATAACAAGCCGAAACGTGCGACCTACGTGCTGCAAAATATTGTCAAAGGCCGCCAGCTGAAAGACCAAAAATTAAAACCCAAATACCAGATGACAGACAAAGCGATAACAACAATAGTAATAATAATAATAATAATTGTGTTGTTATTGTTGCTGCTGTTGTTGTTGATTGTGGGTCTCGCCAAGAAGGTGGAGTCGTGTTGCGTCTATTTGCTAAAAACATGTCTCCGCTTTCAAGGTGAACATTTCGAAATAATTCAACTTGAACTGCTGAAATTAACATTGACATCGCCGTTGACACGGCACGAATCGTAGCGCACTAACTTTTAAATTGAGCTACTGTTTAGCTAGATGTACATATGTGCTCGTCAGCGTTTATTTCTCGATTTGTCTACAGTTTATTTATATTTTTTCTTTGATGTACTGCTGAGTTTGCACTAAAAGCGTTTCGCTAGCAGCTAAAAAAGCGTGCGCTTTCATGCTTGGCCAACGGCGTAAAAGCCAAACAGATACAAAAACAATAATCAAGAACTTTTGCCGGTACGACAGCTGAATTCGCATGGGCGTGGCAAACATTTATTTTTGATCTCAGCTTCAAATTTTTGCACTTAAATGAGAACACGATTAAGGTTTAATAGAATTTAAGGGAAATTTAAAGTTTGAAAAGTAATACTCTATTACAAATTTAATATATATAATATATATATAAATAAATTTTTGATCTCAGCTTCAAATTTTTGCACTTAAATGAGAACACGATTAAGGTTTAATAGAATTTGAGGGAAATTTAAAGTTTGAAAAGTAATACTCTATTACAAATTTAATATATATAATATATATATAAATAAATATGGCTAGCCCTTAGGCTTTAAATGCTTTTGTTTTCTTTTTGTTTCTCGTGAATTAATTAGTTCAATTTAAACTTCACTCACAAATATATTGGCTGTTGGTTAGATTTGTAGGATAAATAAATAAATTTTGAAAATTGCATTCTTGGTATAGACGACAGACAGACGAACATGCACCTCACAAAAATATACCCGTTGTGCCCCTAGAAACAGGGCATTAAAAATGTTTCTATGTCTCAACATACTCTTGAACCCATTCCCAGCTATGGCCTGCTGGGTGCCTCCGGCTGTGGCAAGACCACACTGCTCTCCTGCATTGTGGGCCGTCGCCGCTTGGACTCCGGCGAGATCTTTGTGCTGGGCGGCAAGCCGGGCACACGCGGCTCGGGCGTGCCCGGCAAGCGTGTGGGCTACATGCCGCAAGAGATAGCGCTGTACGGCGAGTTCTCCATACAGGAGACGATGATGTACTTTGGCTGGATCTTTGGCATGGAAACGAAGGAGATATTGGAGCGCCTGCAGTTTCTGCTCAATTTTCTCGATCTGCCCTCGGAGAAGCGTCTGGTGAAGAACCTGAGCGGCGGACAACAGCGCCGCGTCAGCTTCGCTGTGGCCCTCATGCACGATCCAGAGCTGCTGATTCTGGACGAGCCGACTGTGGGCGTCGATCCGCTGCTGCGCCAGAGCATCTGGAATCATTTGGTGCACATCACCAAGGCGGGCCAAAAGACAGTGATCATCACGACACATTACATCGAGGAGGCGCGACAGGCGCACACGGTACGTGGCCCCCAAATGATGAGGTGACTGAGTGGAATTTGACTTGGTTTCCATTTGCAGATTGGCCTGATGCGTTCGGGACATTTGCTGGCCGAGGAATCGCCCAGTGTGCTGCTCACCATGTACAAGTGCATCAGTCTCGAGGAGGTGTTTTTAAAACTGTCGCGCATCCAGAGCCAAAAGGGCGATGTCACCCATGTGAATTTCAGGTGAGTCTCGATTTTGTTCGTTGCTGCATGTAGAACACAAAATCGTAACTGATACCCTGTAGGCCAACTCATCTAATATTTGTCTCTCTCTTAATTTACACTCGTTCTGGCACTCGCATGTTCGCAATCTGTGTTCCATCATCTTCTATGTGTCTCTCTCACTCTCTGTGTGTGTGTGTGTTTTCGTTGTTGTTGTTGTTGTTGTTGTTGTTGTTGATATTGGTGACAGTAACAATATCTCATTGCATGCCATGGCCTTTGGCAGTAAGATGGACAAGCCCAGCTCCAGTCAGGAGGGTGGCGTGGTGGGCCTCAATTTCCATCAGAGCAAGGAGGTGCTGATCAACGATACCAATGGCTCCATTTACACGGTTTGTTTGTCCCCCCCTCCCTTCCTAAAACACACACTTCATTTTTACATTTAAATTAAATGCTTGCCGAACAGCTGAACCAGGAGCCCTACAGTCCGCCGCCGTCGAAGCGCCAGAATAATCCGAACGATGAGGAGAGCTGTCAGGATTGCTTTGCGGATCTGTGCAAGGTGACCTCCAAGGGCAAGATACGCGCCCTGCTCACCAAGAATATGCTGCGCATGTGGCGCAACGTGGGCGTCATGCTGTTCATCTTTGCCCTGCCCGTTATGCAGGTGATACTCTTCTGCCTGGCCATTGGACGCGATCCGCAGGGTCTCAATTTGGCCATTGTCAACGGCGAAATGAACAACACGGTGGGTGAAAATACATGAAATTCTAAAATATATTTACCTATCAGATAACCTCTGTAAAACATCAATCAGTCACCAAACTGACAAAAATCTATTTTATGTGAATATAATTGAACGTTGACCAAGAAGTCTCTTTTGTACCATCACAGGATACCTGTTTCTGGGAGGACGGTTGCCACTTTGCCAATTTGGGCTGTCGCTATTTGAATCACCTAAATACCAGTGTGGTCAAAATGTATTATACGGATATTGAAGATGCAAAGGCGGCGGTGCGACGCGGCGATGCCTGGGGCGCTGTTTACATAACGGAGAACTTTACGGATGCGTTTACGGCACGCGCTGCTTTGGGCCGCGACTCCGATGACGAGACCATCGAGCAGTCCGAAGTGAAGGTGTGGCTCGATATGTCCAATCAGCAGATCGGCGTTATGCTCAATCGTGACATTCAGCTGGCGTATCGGGACTTCGCGATGGGTCTGCTCGGCCAGTGCGGCAATAATCCCAAGCTGGGCGATGTGCCCATTCAGTTTAGGGAGCCCATCTATGGCACAATGAATCCATCCTTTACCGATTTCGTTGCACCTGGCGTGATACTGACGTAAGCGCAAATTTGCATACCTATTAAAAATCGTATTTCATTATCCATTAATATTCCCGTTTGCTTGCTTTGTAGCATTGTCTTCTTCTTGGCTGTGGCGCTGACGTCTTCCGCGCTGATCATCGAACGCACTGAGGTAAGTTGCAACCTTACTTTATTGATGCCCTTTCGGCATTAATTGATGAAAATATTACCTTTTTTTTTTAATTTTTATGCCTTGCAAGAATTCTTAAAACAAAAAAAAATAAATAAAAATGCTAAAAAGCTCAAAAAAGTCCGTAATCGTTTTTACAAAATACAGCTTCAAATTTGCTAAAGAAAAAATTGTGATTTTAAAAAAAGTTTACAGTTTAAAAATTAACACAAATTTGGCTAAATAAATGTTGTACATAATTTATTTTCGTCATGTGGATCCTCAGAAGCAACAACAATTTTAAAATTAACATATTAATAGATAACAACTTAGTATATATTATAAAAATGTTACTTAATAGGAATTGCTTTGTTTTAAATTTAATAAAGTTTTTAAGAATTAGGGTTTTCAACACTCGGTGTCTTAATGCATCTGAAATATTTAGTAGAAAAGTTGAATTTTGTCATATAATGAAACTTATTTCCATTCAAATAGAAGTTTTATTAATTTATTAATCTTTTCAGGGTTTGCTGGATCGTTCTTGGGTGGCCGGCGTCTCTCCCGGCGAGATTCTCTTTTCGCACGTAATCACCCAGTTTGTGGTCATGTGCGGACAGACGACGCTTGTGCTGATCTTTATGCTGGTGGTGTTCGGGGTGACCAACAATGGCGATCTGTTCTGGGTGATTGTCCTGACGCTGCTGCAGGGCATGTGCGGCATGTGCTTTGGCTTCCTCATCTCGTCCATTTGCGAACTGGAGCGGAATGCCATCCAGCTGGCGCTCGGCTCCTTCTACCCAACGCTGTTGCTCTCGGGCGTTATTTGGCCCATTGAGGGCATGCCCGTGGTGCTGAGGTATGTTTAAAAAGCGCCCAACTAATTTTAGTCAGCAGCTGCTCTAACTGAATTTTGATTTCGCTTAGATACATCTCGCTGTGCCTGCCGCTGACATTGGCCACATCCTCGTTGCGCTCGATATTGACGCGCGGCTGGGCGATATTCGAGTCGGATGTGTACATTGGATATCTGAGCACGCTGTCCTGGATTTTGGGCTTCCTGGTGCTGACGCTGCTGGTGCTGCGCTCCAAGCGCGGCTAGGCGTCGTCCCGGCGGGTCTTAAGTTTTAAAGCAACACTAATTATAAATGCGTCAAACTAATTTAGTTTGTGTTTAGACTAGGACGCTTTTAGTAGTCATCAACCTCCTCCTCCCCCTCCCCCTTACACTTTGCGCGCGCTAAGCTCTTGAAAAATTCTTGAGGTCCTGCTCTATTCTATCCATTCTATTTTTTCTATCACTCTTTAATCTGCCTAAATGTCATAAATTATTTAAGCACACATGTAACTGCTTCTTTTCCTTTTTCTTTTTTTTCTCTGCAAAGTTTCCTTAAGTTAAGTTGTGCACTTTTTTGCGTAGTGTAATTTGTAAGGTTTAGGTACATAAATAAATTGTTGTAAATACTTAGAACTGCAACGTTATCACAAAGCAAATCCCAATAGTTGGCGGCGTCCACTATTTTCGCAACCCCATTGCAAAAATTTATTTTATTCCAAAAAAAAAAAAACGAAAAAAAAAAAACAAGCAAACGGGCAAAAAGCACACAACAACTAATTTTATATATTTTCAATGGACTGTGATTGTACTTTTTTTGTTTTAATATTGCACACAAATTTTACGTTGGGCGCATTCCCGACTTTGAACACATAAACAGAAAACAAGATAAAAGTAAAAAAAAAAACACTGGTGGGGTCTGTTAGTAATATTAAGTAGCTTAAAGCATTTTTGTATGGGTTTAAGTTTTGTAAGCTAAAACGTAATTAAATACATTAATGTTAACTACTTACATAATAATAATTATATACATAAACATAAACCTATGTATCTGTATATCTGTAGAAGTGTTATGCATAAATATTTCTGCATACATATTTCTCAACGAACAAAACAAAAATCAACAAAAAAACGAACAAAACAAAAACGTTCTTATTTAAGCAACAATAATTATGTGAACGCAATTATGTATAAATAATAATAAAAATAAATAAAATCCAAAAATATAGGTGTCTTTGTTTTTTTATAAAGCGTTTTGCGCTATACAAGTAGTTAAACAGCACTACAAAATACAAGTTTATGTCTTATTTTTACCTTCCATAAATGCATAAGAAGTTGTTAAATTTGAATACGCGCGCAAATCAGTGAACGCCATTACACAACACTACCACCATTTTATAAAATTGGCAGCACCGCGCTTTAGTGCTGCCCAGCGCCCGCATTCGAACATATGTTCGCTGCGCTCTCAGCTGCAAGAAGAAGCATCATAACAAAGAAAATTTCGCAAACCAAATGAAAATCAATGTTTGTAAGCAAACAAAATGTGATTATCGCATAGTTATTGAAGCACACAATTAAAACAACAAAAATGGACAAGTCCAGCGCCTATGAGAAATTCACGGGCTATGTGGACCAACTGCGCAACACAGAATGCAGGTGAGCGTTTGTTTGTGTTTGTGGTTTTGCCCTGACTTTTTTGGGGGCTGCCGCGGACCGGCAACAGTTTGTTATTGTGCCAAAAGGACGAAAAGCGATGCAAATGCAGCTTAGTCAGGGTAAAGACTTCTCTAGTATGCTGATATTGATTAAACACAGTGAGAAGTGGCTGCAGCTGCAATAGCCTCACAACAACCAGCGGAGCTTAGTTGTTGTGACGTCATCAAATTTCTAAGCACTGAGCTGGCTACAGTAAGCACTCGATATATTGAACGAGAGATTTATTATAGCAAATTAAAAAAAAAAACAAAAGTGTGCTGTTTGGTTAACGGCTCGAACCAATTCGTAACGCTTTTAGGCTAGGCCAGGTGCGCGAACCTGTTTTTCTGGATATGATGGAGTATGGATGTTGTCTTCGTCTAAGATTCATAGCCAGCACCTTTTCGAAGTTAGGAGATGAGTTAGATATATCAAATATTAATATTTAGAATTATATTAATCTTATAATTGTCTGTAATTAATTCTAAACATTGGCTCTCTCAATCAACTTATTCGGTTCAAAAAAAGGAATAACGAATTTAAGCTTCTCCATCAAATATTCATCAATTTGTTGCTCCATAATAATTCATCACTTCTTCTGTTTAGGCTATCTACATACCTATTTATCTGAACAAAGTTATTATACGCATTATTAACTCTACAACGCTCTAACCCGTTTTCAGCCAGAAGCAAAAGATTGCCTGCTTCCAGCAAATTGCCGAGTGCATCATGTCAAAGGCTCTGGCCGGCCACATCAATTATGCCGCACACTGTGGAACGGCCACTAATGTGTTGTTGCTGTTCTGCGAGGATTTCGACTCGGTGGTGCGCATGAGCGCCGAGGAGAACCTTAACAAAATCTTTCGTGCCCTGGAAAAGACACGCGTCAGTCGCATCTTGATGGATTTATATGGCGAAATCAAGCGGAATGGTAATCAGCGGTGGGTATATCATATATAAATACGTGTGCTCTTTTATACTCACTTGCATTCTTCTATATATGACAGATCGTTAAGAATTTGCCTAAATCTGTTCTCGCACTATGCGCCGCAAATCAAGGAGAAGCACATCAAGTGGTATGCTGTGCGCCTGCTGCAGTGCATGTCCATCATGGCACAGCGCAAGGAGACATCGCTGCAGGAGACATTATGCGAGTTTGTCAAGCATTTTGGACGCTATGTGCAGCAGGGCCTCAACGATAGTGAAACATGCAAATTGTTTGAGGTAAAGCACCATTTAACAACAAACAAACAATTCAAAAAGTAAAAAGGTATTTAAGTAAAAGTTACTTACTTATAGCTTAACTATAGTACATGTATGGTATGTACATAAATCTTAATCAATTGTTTTATAATGTAAAATAAGTTTATATAGTCTTTGCAATATTTATTGGTATGTAGTCTTAACTGTAGCTGAAGTGCTTGCGGCTTTTAAAGTGTATTTCATTAGCTGAATTAGAATAAGCATTTAGGTTAGGTAAGATTATGTCGAAGTAACAATTATAAATGAGAGTACGAGAGGAGAATGTGATGATATAGATTATGATCAATTTCATATTTTTTTGTCCAGCCAGGCTTTTTTAAGGTATTTAAAAGTAGTAGGAAAAGACATTAATATTTTGAAACTAAGTGCACTCCTTTTAAATTTGTCTTTTATTGTATTCATTTTTAATTTCAATATTATTTAAGTTTTAGTGGTTTTTTTTATTTCCAGTAATAAATTGTCTTATCTAATAAACGTTATTAGTATGTTAAAATATCTTTAAATACTTTATCTCGAAGTTGTAGTTAAGCTAGAAATTACAAATATTCTTTTTGCTGCTTGTGGACCTAGCATAATTTAATAGGAATAACTAAGAAATAACTTTTAAAATTATTACAGTTCAAGTAGTCTTATGTATTAGGTTGCTACATTGGCAAACATTTGTGCGTCAAGTGCTTGCCACAACTTCCAATTAGCTCGAACGTGACCTGCTGATATAGAAGTCGATTTGTTGACTCGCATTTCTCAATTTCTTTGATTGCAGACATTCCTGGGCAACATCAGCTCGGATTGCGCGGTGAAGCGTCGTTGCTCGGCACAAAATTGCATCAGCTTGATTGAGCATGCGCGCAATAGAAGCCTCATGGCCAGGCATGGACTGAGCAAAGTGATTGGTAAGCCAACAAATGCCGGATATGAAGTGTGCACGTGCGGGTCTATACTATATAGAGTATATATTCCTCCGTATACAAATCTATATCAATCACAGCGGTTCAATTGCTTATGCAGCTCTCGACTGTGGTATTTATTTGTGCGCGAATATTTTTTAATTTCGGTTTTATTTTTATTTATTGTTTGTTTTTCTAAACTAATCCAAATGCTGTTGCAATTGCTTCTGTTGTTTTATTGTTCAGCATTTGACGCATAGACGCGCAGGAAAATATCGCGTTAGTTTCATCAATAATGAAAATTGTGCTTAAAAAGCGTGAAACGGCTTTAACGCGCCAAATGCCAAGTGCCCCTAGATATACCTAAAAAAGAAGAAAAAAACCTATATGATTGTGTGTGCGTACGTATAAAATATTTTTTAATATTCTAAAAAGCCACAAATCCATTAAAAATACCATTGCAAAATATATAAACACCAGAGCATTGTGGAGTTCGCTTCGTTTTTGGGTTTGGGTTTTGGCTGCAGGGCGTTGAGGACTATACAAACTAACTGTAAATGCAATCACAGTCAGTCAGAGCATTTCCCTGTCTATGTGATGTGTGTGTGAGTGTGTGTATGTGTATGTCACAGCTAAAACTAAAATGCCAGTTGATATAAATTATATTTCTATATTGCAGTTGGCTACCTCTTGTATGCGCTGAATGCATGCACAAGTACGCCATTCTTCCCTATATCTGTCATATTAATACACTTGCGGAGATATTTTGATAGATTTAGGCAATCTGTAATGCATTGAGAGAGACATCTCCAATTAAGTATAATCAAGTATTTATTATTTCATATTTTTGCAAGCAAGACTCTCATTTTCAAATCTATACTTATGACACTTTGAATGGATATATATAAATATATATATACTTACATACAGCAATATTTTACTTGTTTTGTAAAGGGAACTTATTATATATTTTGTAAAACGATATTTTGTTTTTTTACATATTTGGTTTTTAGTATGGAAATATATAACACATCTTCTATGTATCTGAAAGGGTATTTAATATTTCGCACCTTAAAAACTACTTGATTTTTTACGAATTTGTTTCGATTTTAGAGAACGGAAACGAGACAGTTTTTATTTAGCCATTTGCTGGCTGGCAACTGCAGCAATAACTGCATAACAAACAGAAATCATAGCAAATGCCAACTGAAACAACAGCACCAACAACACACACAAGAGCAGTGCATTGTAAAAATTCTAAAAAATTAAAAAAAAAATATACAACAGCACAAAATATAACTGAACATTTCTGCAACACAAATCATTTTTTATTGAATTTTCATGAACGCTTTATTGGCAAACATGTCGTAAAGGTAAATTCTCGATATATCTATGGGAGGTAAAGAGCTTACATTGTGCTGCAATTTCAACTGATAAATTTTCAAGTGCAGAGTTCTCGAGTTGATTTGAAAAAAGTATTTAATTTGACTCAATTAGACACATAACATATTTATATTTAAATCATTAATTTATATTTCCATCTGTTTATCTCTCTCCATTACAAATCTTTAGTTTTTAGCCAAGCCGAGCCAAAGAGTAAAGTTGTAACCTTTTTTTTTGGGTGGAAGGAAAAAGAGGGGTAATCTACATTGCGCTTTTCAGCTTTTTAGTTGTTTACCTTCAAATCAACTCCTTCAACTTGTGGCCTGTGTGGCTGTGTCAACTTCAAGTCATTGCTCGTTGCAAGTGCAACATGCCACAATGGCTGGGCGACAACAACAACAACTTCTACTCAGTGCACAGTCTGGCGCCTCTTTTTATGGCAAGCATCAGTGTGAGACTTGCAACACTCACGCCCCTCTACGCCACACGCCGCAGTCTTGTGTCTTGCCCCAACAAACACTTGGTGAGGTCCTTAACGCTATTGCTCCTGCCGCTTCTCCTTTCTCTCCTTAAATTGCTACTGCTGCTGCTTCTGTTTGTCTGCTTGTTTGAGGCTGTAAGGCAGACAAAATGAAATTTATGCACTTGGACACTTCCCTGTAATAATTCATGCGAAATTGAATCAGATATTCATTCCTGTGCAGCTTTAAAAGGATAATCAACTTTATAAACAGCCAGCAAACAAGACCAGATCCAAATTTATTCAACTGCTCGTTGCAAAACAATGACCAAAAAGTGGCCAAATTGTAGTTAAAGTTAACTAAACTAGTTGACCAAGTTCACAAGTAACCCAATTAACATCTATTGCTTTTGTGTACACTCATAATTTGATGTCAACTTGAATGATTTTGTATATTGGTTGACATAAACACTTAACCAACAGTGGTTTGAACTTTGTTATTTATTATTGGCAAAAATACGCTTTAAATTTATGTGAATATTTACGAATAATAAAATCTATCCTTTAAACCAAAAGAGAAAAAAAATATTTGGAAAATTTATATACACTTTAACTGTTAACTTTCCGCTGCATATTAAAAGAAACCAAAAGTGCCTTTCTATGCGATTTTCATTACTTCAAGTAAGCCATCCCTTAACATTACTTATAGCATTTGTAGTGTAAACGTGATAAAAAAAGTGCTGTTATAGTAATGAAAAAAATTGACTTTGATCGCTTGTTTCATTCTTCTTTTCTTCGATTCACTGTCTACATTTTATATTGTATTCTTTTTCCTTCTTTTTTTACTCTCTCTATCTCTTCTGCCTTTTTACCATTTTCTTTTATGAACTATTATTGCCTTTTACTCTAAGTCGCTCTTTTATTTGATCCTTTCTCTTTTATTTTCATGACGTCAAGTAAGGTATATGTTATCCAAAACCAGGTACCTTTTTTCCGTCTCTATCCTATGGCAATTCACTTGTCAATTTGTGATACAATTTAAATGCCATTTGGAAGTTTCTACGCTCTTACGTGCATCGTATATATGATGCTCTTATAAAAGTTACATATAGAATTGGTTACCGACTTAAATTGCAATTCACTTGACAGTGCTCTTCTCTGTTACATAAATCATGGAATGCATTGTCGAATATGTCACAGAGCCGAAAACGCGGCACTCAAATGTGCGGCAGGTAGGCAGCTGTTGCGGGCGTGCCACTCAATCAGGTTGAACACTTCAAACGTCACTGATAAAAAGGTGGCATGAAGAGCTTTTCACAGCTAGACAGGAATTGTAGTGCGCATTTCATATTAATTTAAGAGATTAAACACCTTGCGCTTTATCAGCCATTAATTGAGTACCTTAAACATGCCACAAGCAGGCGACTTTATCGTTGGCCTCGGCCAAAGTTCTTGTGGCTTATGGCGCAATTAATTGATACACATGGAACATGGACAACAAGTTTCTGCTGCTCCTGTTGCTGCTGGCCAAACTCAATTGGAGGGTCATATAAAAGTTGCTCCAGCAATGCGAAAAGTGTTTTCAATTTTTCGCCTTCTACTGCTCTTTCAACCCTCTCTGCAAAGGAAACGGCGAACTAATTGAGTAACAAAGTTGCAGCATGGCATTTGGTGATTGGTGGCGTATACGTAATAAAAAGCCGAGAAATAACCGAGCGAACAAACATTCAGCGCAGCCTATGGGAAACCGCGCGCGTATGTGTGTGTGCGTGTGTGTGTGTGTGTGGCCCAAAGTCTATAAATATAAGATGAAAACTTTTCAATGAGATAAATTTAATTGGTGGCAATTTGTTGCAAGACAAGCGAGGGGAGAGAGCGTGCGAAAAAGTTGCCAAAGAAATATGAACTGCAATTGGCCAAAGGTATATGCGAGTTTGTGTGGGTGTGCGTGTGTGTGTGTGTGTTCGGTGTGTATGTGTGCTGCAAAGTTGGAGTTTGCTTTTTTAATTTGTGCCAACAGGAGCCATAAGTTGCGTTCGAACAAAAGGCATTAACTAAAAGTTGTCTATAACTACACTCAGAAAAGACGACGTTATAAATTCAAGCTGTATAGAATTTATATTTGTAGAATTTATGAAATTTTTCCATACAATTTTACAAGCATTTCAATTTTTAAGTTTTAAGTTTTTATAAATAGGTTTTAATTTAAATGATACAAAAATATTTCAGTAAAGGATAAAATACTCACTTCTGGAATTTTTACATGATAATAAGCGTAAAACATTTTTATTGAAAACATTAATTTTTAATTATTATTATTTTTCTTCAATATTGTTCTCAACTTTAAAGTTACTTACTTTAAAATTAACAATTTTATTCTTAATCCTAAGCTTATGCTCACAGCTGATATCACTTTAATTCAGAATTTTGTTTTCGAGTCAAGAAATTTGATTTCTGATTGATCAATGTTAACATTGGATTTGCGTACAAAACATAAGTTAAGTTTGTATTTATAAATTATGGAGATTAAAAAGAAAACTTGCTTAAAATTAGAATCTTATGCTTAAGCTATGAAATGTTTATTGATCTTTGACAGCTTACAGTACACATGTAATTTTCGGTTTTTTCCTCCGAGTGTATCTATAGTCTATATATATGCTGTTTAACGGTCTCACCTGCTCTCACCTTCAACTCTCTTGCAGAAATGCTGCTGATAGATCAACAAACGAGCTGCGTGCTGGGCGCCTTGGGTTTTTTGCGTCTCCTGCTGCCGCAGCTGATACGCGGCTATGCTTCTGATTGCCACGACGATGGCGACTCCCTGGCGGATGCCGGACAACACCAACACCAACACCAACATCAACATCAACAGCAGCGGCAGCTGCAGCAACAACAAGCTGCTGCGTCCGACTGTCGGCAAATTATTGAAATTTATGATTATTGTTTGCACCTGCTGAGCACGCAGCACACAACGAATCACGCTATCATAAATGCCGCACTCGAGGTCATCAATGGCATACTCCAGGCGGTCCAGGATGGCCAAGGAGCGCCAGCTGGATTGGCGCAGGGTTTGCGCCAACTTTTGTGCAATCAACAACTGGAGCACAATGAGTATTTGCGGCGAAGGAAATCATTAAAAAATCAAATATTCCAATTGAAAAATTACGATGTGGGGCAGGCGGAGGAGGAGCTTGCTTGGATGCGGCAAATGCAAATGCCACAGAATTCAAATGCCAAGCAAAAGTGTCAACAACAACAACAACAACAAATGCAGCAGCAGCCGTTGCAACAACAAAAGCAACTGCAGATTGGCATCAACTTGCTGCAAGCCGTGGGAATTAATGCCATGGCTGATGATGCTGACACCGAGAAAGATGCTGCTGCAAGTTCCGCTGCTGATGAAGGTAAAGTAAATAATGCATAGTCAGTGCGGTGCATGTGTGTGTGTGTGTGTGTGTGTTTGTGGGTTCATTCATGTGCGAATGTGACACGCTGACTGACAGACGGACTGACAAACAGACAGTCAGACAAGCAAACAGATAGACCGCTCCCAAATCAAGAAAATTGAGCAATGCCACTGTCAACCACACACACACACACAAACGCACACACACGCACACACGCACACAGACACACATATATTTTTACATATACACACACACATAAACATACAACTCCCACACAAAGCACATATGAAAATTATTAGTGCATGCTTTTTGGCGGCAGCAAAATGAGGTCAAAAACGAAATTTTCATTTGCCGCCACCAGCGACTACAACTATTTACACAAATTGTAAAGCTAACCCAATGTGCATTCTTTACTTGCCACCAACCACCCCACACCCCACACCCCACAACCACACAACCACCTTTGGGGCAGCAGTCAGAAAAACAACGCGACGTCAAATTAGAAATGCTGCGCGTAGCATTAGCGAATGTGTTGCAAGCGCATCAGATGAGGAGGAGCTGCAGCAGGCTGTTGCTAATGATGATCAGGATGATAATGATGATGATGATGATGACATGGAGCTGCTAAGTGCCATTGCGGATGATGAGTGCGATGGCTTCACAACGCTTTCGCAACTAAATGATGCACAAACGACTATGTCAGCGGCATTGAAATTGCCAAATACAACACCTGCAGCAGCATCAGCAGCAGCAGCAGCAGCAACTATTGATGCTGCCTCAATGCCTAAACCTCAGGCTGTGCAGCATCAGTCCTCGCTGCAGAATCTGCTTGCCAGCGATGACAGATCCCAGAATTTGAGCGACATCGACAATGAATCCTTCAACAGCATCGATTTCGATGCGGAAATAACAATTGCTGGCGTCAGAGAGCAGCAACAGACAGGAGCAACATCAGCAACAACGGCTACGACAACAACAACAACAGCAACAACCGAATCAACCGAGTCAACCGAATCAATGCCAGATGCAACAACAATTGGCACATTCTTCAACAATTTGTTGTCTCATTCAAATGCAGGTGAGTTTATGCCAATACATAACTTTATTGTTCCAGCTACCGCTTAAATCAAGCGTTTGAGTGGGGTATACTCATTGTCGCCAAAGTTTATTGGGAATTTAAATTGAACAATTTTCTTTCTACATATTTAGTGATCTACGTGCTATATAAAAGTATGAATAACGCATAGATAAAATAAATCTGTGTGTTTTTTTAAAATAAATATCCAGATCAAATATTAAATTAACATGGATAAGGAATTAGAAGATATTTCTATTTAATTTAGGTTTCGGCTGAAAAAATGATTTTAATAATAAAATTTAGGCAACTTCATTAAAGTTTGTAAAAAATATGAATTTCTACATATCTGCGCGATATTTTACAGTTTTGCACTGATTTCGTATGAGCTGTAGACAAATATTTTATTACGGTACTTCAAAATGCAGGTAGCGAGCGATTGGAAAACCATTTTCATTTGATGTTATTGGATTTCGTGGTCTGACGTTTTTTTGTTTCTCTTCTCTTTGTGTTTTGTTTTTTATTTTATTTTTTATTATTTTCTTTTGTTTTCCAATTCACCACATTTATTTACAATATTTGTACAATGCAATCAAATTATTTGCATAATTGTAGTGGAGAGTGAGCACAGAGAATGGGAGATAGGGACAGCGAGTGCGAGAGGGAATCGACATGAGAGTAAGAGCAAGTAAGCGGTGGAGGGCCAACAGAGGCAGACAAAACACGTTGGCAACAATATTTGCATGTTGCCTTTTGCCAATTGCACTTGCAATTTAATGAAGCGTAATTGTTGTTGTTCACTGTGTTGTCTGCTCTCTGTGGAGTCAACAGCATAGCAACAACAACGAAATTAAATTAGGCAATACTCGAACGAGTATTACTGCCAGATCGCAGAGCTGCATGCCTCGTTGCAAACCGAAAAAGGGCCAGAGAGGCACAGGCACAAGTTGCATGCACCATTTGTCGCTTCGTTGGCAGCGCGTCGCTTGCAACTTGTTGTTGCTTTTGTGTCTCGTCTGTTGACATGACAACAAAAGCAGCAATAGCAGCAACAAGAACAACCAAAGTCAATAGCATTAGCCAACATTATTTGCCGTTTGCCATTTGAAAATTGAATTCATTTTGATTGAGAAAACTGCGTAGCTGTTCGTACTACTTAACAGTTGTTGAATAGATATTTGAATGCATTCATTTAAATATATTATGTATTTAGTCAATGCAATAAATTGGGCAAGTTGGCAGGAAATGATATTGATATGCGCAAAAAAAGAAGGTAAATAAATTGTAGGCATTGCCATATGTGTCCGAATGTGTGTGTGTGTGTGTGTGTGTTTGAATGCACCCGGAAGCACTAATTAGGCAAATTGGTTTTTCGTGCTTGCAAAAGAGTGAGTGTATCAGATATACCCTAGTGTTCCCATATAAGGATAGGTCTCAACTTTCCCCAGTCGTAACTTTTGCAAAACTCAACCGATTTTCATAAGATGGTCTTTTTGTTCATGGTTCGATGTCTAGATGAATTCTACATTTCAGTCTAAAAATAAAATTTTTTGTCCAAATTCATGTTCAAAATTTTCGAATATATACCCTAGTGTTCCCATATAAGGATGGGTCTCAACTTTCCCCAGTCGTAACTTTGCCAAAACTCAACCGATTTTCATAAGGATGGTCTTTTTGTTCATGGTTCGATGTCTAGATGAATTCTACATTTCAGTCTAAAAATAAAATT